>JASVEL010011058.1:0-49484 GCA_032618575.1 Nicotiana noctiflora
TTCCTGGGCCGCACTTTCTTGTTGCAAGCATGGGCCATTCTTTGTTGGGATAATTACTCGGGTATTCCCTGAGTACAACACAACCCTTTTGTATGCGAACCAATTTTCTTTCCGTTATTCCAATTCATTGTTTCATTTCCTCAAAAATAAACTTTTGTGCATTTCAACTCTCGATTCATTATTCTGAAGTCTGACAGCGTTTTAGGATCTAAGCATGAAGTCCGCAAACATGTCATGTTATTTAAAGCTGCATGATTTGAATTAAAGAGAAGAGAAAAAGAAAACTAAAACAAATCTGAAAGAATAAAAAATAACAAAAGAAAAGGAAACGGACGATGAAATATTAATTTCATTTTTTGGAATCGAAAAGACAAACAAGGTTCACATTCGGAAATTTAAAGACAAAAACTAAAAGAAACATCCAATTTACACCTTGAAATAATTCTGGATGCAGAAAAATGCGGCAGGACAAGTTTACTGGGCTTCCGCCTGATCGGGAATGGCCTAGCCTTTCAGTTTGGGAGTTTAGTGTCTGGTCCCATCTCAACGGTGATAGTCCCTTTCCCTGGCTCGACCATGTGGGTATCGCAGAGCTTTGCCTCATGTTTTCCTTCACTCTCTTCGGTCATGAAATTCTCATTATCTTCCTCTTGACGGTCTTTAAGCTTCTGTGGTATGCGTCCAACAAACACTGGCTCATTCAGCCGTGGTGTATTAATTGCCCCCCCATGACCACTTATTTTTTTTAAAAAAAAAAAATTTACTTTCTTTTGATTTAGCAACGGGTTGCTGAACTTTTCCTTTGGACCTCGTGAAGTATGAATGTGAGGCCAGAGTACCACAAAATCAATCACCCTTTTCTAAAACCTGGAGTTTGGCAAACAAACGGTTAGTCTGAGACAACATAACAGATAAGTAATCTCACGTTGGGTGTGATGCACTTATACAGTTGATCGTGTTGCTACTTGTATTCTATTGTAATGCGTTATTCCGGCTTATAATTTCCTTTCCTTTCATCTTCTTTCTCTCTTTATCAATTTTCTCTCTTTTTATTTTATTTTTATTTTTTTTTAGTGATGGTCGAATCTTATGTAGATTGCCTACGTATCATGTCCCCACATGAATCAGACCGGGCGTAGTTCGGAAAATCGGAAATTGAGTAAATCAACTAATTCTTGAAAGAAATGCTTTAAAAGAAGAAAGGAAAATATATTCATATATATATTTTTTTAATTTATTTATTTATTTGTTTTTTTTTTATTTTTTTAAAAGACATGGTTTCGCAGACACGACCTTTCAGCACCTCGGGGACGAGGATTTTAAGGTCGTGTTTAGCTAATTGACCAAAAATCCTAAAAATGATCAAAAGTGGCCTTTTATGCAAAGTCAGCCTTTCGGCGTCCCTCTCGGGAACATTCGACTATTTTTGGCAAAAACGACATCACCTGACTTATTTATAACAAAAATTAAAATTTAGAGATTTTTTTTTCTTATTTTTTTTTAATTTTTCAAATTAAAATAAAAAAAATATGGTATTGCAAATACGGCCTTTCAGTGCCTCGGGGACGAAGATTATAAGGCTGTGAGGGTCAATCGACCAAAAAATCTACAAAATGGCCCAAAAGTGGCCGTTTATGCAAAGTCAACCTTCCGGCGTCCCTTTCGGGTACATTCGGCTGTTTTTGAAAACGACATCACTCAACATATTTACAACGAAAAAAATCAATTTCGATATTTTTTGGTTATTTTTTTTTTGAAAAGGGGAGGTTGGACCCGATGAAGGTTGCCTACGTATCTCACACCATGTGAAAATCAAAGTAATAACAGAACTAAATTATTTTTAAGAAAAGAAAGCAAACTATTTTTAAAGAGCATTTCTAAAACAAATTATTTTTAGAGAAACTATCTATCTTTAAAAAAATTTATTTATTTATTTATTTTTATTTTTTGTTATTATTTATTTTTTTTTTGCACTTTTCAAAAATTATTTTCAAAGAAACTAAACTATTTTTCGTAAAATTAAGAAAATTTATTTGGAATTTTTTTTGCATTTTTTCAAAATTATTTTCAAAGAAACTAAACTATTTTTCGTAAAATTAAGAAAATTTATTTGGAATTTTTTTTTTTTTTTGCATTTTTTCAAAAAATTAGTTTCAAAGAAACTAAACTATTTTTTCGTAAAATTAAGAAAATTTATTTGGAAATTTTTTGCATTTTTTTTTCAAAATTTATTTTCAAAGAACTAACTATTTTCCATAAAAACTATTTTGACTCTATATCCTGACGTTTTCCATTTCTTCCCCTCTTTTTTTTTTATTTTTATTTTTATCTATTTATTTTTTTTTCTTTTTAATAATAAACCGGTCAGCATGCAGGATCGAAACAAATAAATGCACGGACAAAGATGCATCAAGTCGGTCTTTTATTTCAGGTACACCTGTCCTAGACAGGCCCAACCCCTGTGTTGAGCCTCCTAAGTCAAATATGCACATGATGCAAATAAACGTTCCTATCGGGGATCCGGCATAAGGTTTTGTTATTCTAAGTCATCATCCTGTTGGAAAAAGTGTCTAGACTGGCTTTAACTCGAGCGGACAACTCGAGCCGAAGAGTGTCAATGCACCGGTAGCATGGCTTTCCGGCTTAATTGACAAAACTCTCCGCCTAAACGTGTGTGACTACAAAATCCTTCACCGGGTGCCAAGCACCACGACTATCTTGAGAAAAACGGGCTATGTCCAGCAAATGCCCGGTATTATATTTTCAAAAGACTCAGAAGAGAAAAAATGGGTATCGGCACAATTTATATACGATTCACAAAATATCAAAGCGGTAAAGCAACATTTAGCATATCAAATATAAACATGTAATAAAATCTGATAATAAATAAGCCAAATAAAATAATTATTCAAAGCTCGAATTCTTAAACCCTGAACCAGTGGTTCTGGGTTTGTGTCCCCAGCAGAGTCGCCAGAGCTGTCACACCTCCTTTTGGCGCGCTTACCCCGAAGGATAATGCATAAGGGAGTTTTTCCAATTTAAGTGACAATATTCGAAATGAGATTATTTATTTATTTCATAGTCGCCACTTGGAATAAATTATGGTGTCCCAAGTCACCGATTTATTTAAATCCCAAATCGAGGAAATTTTCGACTTTCCAAATGAAGTTTGCGAACCAGAAATTCTAAGTAAGGAATTCTGTTGACCCGAGGGAAGGTGTTAGGCATCCCCGGATCCCGTGGTTCTAGCACGAATGCTTAAATTATTGTAATGGCTAAATATCTGATTTTAAAACATGTTCAATACTATAATTAATTACCGCGTTTGGTTATTTTTAAGAAAAAGTGAACATTATTATTGAGGCCTCCACAATTTTATTTATTCTATTTAGCTAGGCTCGTAACATTTTTATTTAAAAAAAGGATAATCCTAAGGTGACTACATTTTTTCTATTTAGTTTGTCTCTAAAAGAAAAGAAAAAGTCCCAAATAATTACATGCTTAAAAGGCTACTCTATATTAGTACAAAAGGTGTTCCTTCACAAGCCAACTGAATGGCAAATTTATTCTTCAAATTATAAAGCTAACTACAATTTGACAAAACTAATAAAACGGAAAATAACAACAAATATTAATCAACAAACTTGTTTTTCTATTTCATTTCAAAACTTCAACTTCCAATTCGAGCTTACATCAACACATGGTTTTTAGAATGTGTACCTGGTTTTGAAAGGAATGGGAAAATGGCAAATCAACAAGGCGGTGAAAATACAACAACAACAACAGTAACAACCAGCAGTAGCTTCAACACCTCAATCCCGAAAATTCCAGCAATACGGAGAAAAAAAAAAACCAGTAAAAAATAGAAAAGAAAAATATATTCCAGATTTTCTCTTTGTTTTGTCTTTCTAGCTTTGGACTCTTTTCAATTCTCAAAAGAAACTCTCAAAAATTGAATTTTTTGCTGTGTATACTTCTGTGTCCAGAGTGTATATCGAGTGTATACCACAGCAGAGAATTTTTTTATTTTTTCTTCTCTTCCTATTTTTCCTCTCTTTTTTCTCTCATTTATTTCCTTGCCCCCACTACTTTATGTTATGTGATTATGATTATTTTTTGGCTAAAAATCTGAAATTTTCATTTTGGGCCAAGGGGTTTTGGGTTGGGTAAGGGTGCTTAGGATTGGGCTTGTAACTTAATTTGCAAGATGGCCCAATCCAAAATTTTTTCTATTTTGTTCTTCTCCATTATTCAACATCCTAATTAATAAAGCCCAAAAATACTAAGATTAATTTATAAAAACTAAAAATTATCTTGAAATACTAATTAACTCATAATAATAATTATCACACAAAATTAAACATTAATAAAAATAAAATTGCACGATTTGGACATTAAATGCTTAAAAAATGCAAAAATACATATTTTTTATGACTTTTCATTTATGTAAAATAAACTTAATTGTAAACTTGAATTTTATATACATATGCAACATATTTTTTGTATATTTTATTTATTTAAACAAGCAAATATGCACAGATAAAAATGCAAATAATAAGAAAAATAACACAAAATTCACAAAAATTGCAAGAAAACTAAAATTATTTTATTTTGAATCTTTGGGAGTAATTCTCTTATAGGGCAAAAATGACGTGCTCACAACTATCTCTATGACTTCTCTGATTCTTTTTTCCAATTGTAAATAGAATAAATCAGGGGCCTTTGAGCTTGATCCTGAATTTGAATTTGATCTTTGCCACGAATGTGTTCATTATCGCAACGAATGGTAATTATGTTAAGAACAAGTAATCTTGATCTTGAACACCTTATATTTGATTTAGTCATTGATCTTGAACTTGATTGCTTGAAACTTAAAGTTTGTAAAGAAATTTGTGGCATTTGATCGACGAGCTCTCTCTTGCTTCTTATTATGATTTTGGGTGTATTTTCTAAGGTATGGAGACCCCTATTTATAGTTTGGAAGAGAAGAGTTGTGATAAGAGCAAACTCTTTCCAACCAATCAGATTGAAGTGTGATAAGGCCGTGTTTGATTGGCCAGAATATGTCACTTGCACATATGACACAGTTTCGCTAGCCTTTTTATTTGACTTGGCATGTCTTGTCATTGTGACACATGGCAAGATCATATTGGCTCTTCCATACTTGACATGTCATATTATTTGACACATGACACGTCCTCTAGGAAGATACGATTTTCGACTTAATAAAGTGGCTCATTACTTAGCCAAATTAAGTGGGCTAACCCAACACATACAAACTTATTCATTTAATCCATATATACTGAAATTGTATAATTAATTTAATTATATTAGTCCATAATATTTGTTTGGACCAAAATATATTTAATTTAAAATTAGATCCGCGTATCTTAGGGATCTAAATCTAATGAAATTTGTATGCCTACAGCATGCTTTGACGTTCTACTGAAATCAAAATAAGCTTTTACGTAACTATACAAATTTTATGCTTAACAAACTTAGAAGTATCTCTTTGTTTTATCTTTATATGATTATACTGCAAAATAAGATCACTTTACTACTGAGGAGTGTTAGAGTGAAGCATGGTTAACTGCAACAGTGTGTTTATTCTCTCCTACTTCTACAGCGGCATAGATATGAAAATTTTACATAAGCTATGTGATCACGCCCAATTATATCTTATAAAAATAGTTAAGCGGTTGTTACAAATATAATTTGATTTATAAGTTCGGAGTTGACTCAGAGAGCTAAGGCTTAACTACAATTTTTCAATATTGCTAAGAAACGCAAGTCCAAAAAATTTTCTAATTATAAAGATTATATTGTTTATTTCTAACTAATTAACTAACAACAATTATAAAGTAGTAAAATTATCACTAATAAGGATGGAGTTAGAGACAAGACTAAGGAGGTCTAGAGTTATAATTTTCTCAATTGTTAGAATTCTTCCCGCTACGTTTTCTATAATTTTGCCTAATTATTCTCTACCGATCATGAGTGCTTTGGATGTTGTAATTTTCTTCCGAGCAACTACTACAATTTACTAGACATATTTTTGTGAACTACGCTAGCTAATATTAATTCATTGCTCACTAAGATCGCACCAAGATTACATATGGTAGGAGTGATGTTGTCCAACAATTGCCTAAATATGTACCATTTTTCAGGTAATACATACTATAGGGGACTTGTCAATTGATGGTCATTCAATCAACAACAATAAACACATAATTGAACAAATAGAAAAATCCAACGGTTTAATTATATAAAACGCAACACAAAAATCATCCTTCAAAAGATTCCATAAATCACTAGATGAGAAAGTTTAGCTACTCATAACCATACTAACAATCATCATAACAATTGAAAGCATTAAAATACAAATTAAGGAAGAATGCTAGAGAAAACTCTTGTGATTCGTTGCTTCCAAATGTTCCCGTAGCCTTCTTGCCTCTTCAATAATGTCTCTCCCCTAAGAACTAGGTTTAATACCCCTTTTATCTAAGTTGGGGGCGTGTAGGGATGAAACTACCAAGTCCTAGCCAAATTAGGACGAAATACGCCCTTAGCTGTCTCGCTTGGTGCCTGGCGCCAATGAGGACACAGAAATGTTCCACTGTTTTGCCTTTGGATAATCATACTCTCTCAAAATTCTTCTATTTATACTTCACTTTATATGCAAGCTTGACAAATCACTTCAAATTGACTTCTACGCATATAAACATCATTATTAAGCTCGAGTCACAAATATTTATACCAAAATTAACAAGATTGAGGTATAATGCATGGAAAATTACATGTGAAAGTATGAATTTTAGCCTAACATCACCACCCCATACTTAAGCTCTTGCTCGCTCTCAAGCGACCTAAAGCTTTGCTAACCAAATGATGCATGCAAGACATGATATGATGGAGAAACATTTGACAATTCAACACACTACACCTATGACCATGGTTGATACCAACAATTGATCCCTTGCATACACATTTATACATTTCCCAACTTTCACATGCCGGAATATTAATGTCCATTTAAAAAATCTCAAACAACATGCCCATAACCACCCAGCCTCAAAGAACGACTCGTCGACAATAAGTACTCTCAACTCGTGCACTCCCCTAACAAAAGATGTTTAATAACGTGACCTATCTGTCATTGAATCATGTGCCTCCCCATTTTATAAGAGGGTATTTTGTCCACATATTCAAATATGCATTCGAATATAATTTAAGGACATCACATATATGAACAAAGAACCACTTACTCTTAGAAAAAAATTCATTTGTATCCCGTGATTGTACCATAGGCTTGCCCATAGTGTATATCTCTACTAATCTAAGCTCAAAAAATCTAAGATCAATTAGGTATTTGCAGGTTGTAATGTAGGCTAAATATTTTTTGGATATAGTGACTCTCCCTCCTAAGCACTTTAGTACACTACATTTAACTTTAGACTATACACTTTTCATGACCAATTCAAGCAATGCCATGAAACCATATACAACTTGGCCCTTTTTCTTTAAGCACAACTCACATTCACTAGCCCGAATCCTGATGAATATGAGGTGTATTTTCTATATACTATTTTTTTCTCTTTTTTTTTTCTTTCTAATTTCTTCTTTTTGTATTTTTTTTATTTTTCTTCAACACTCTCCATAATTTTAGGTTTCCCAGCTAATGATCTTCCAAAACATACATGAAAGCATTTATATGGTTCCACTCAAAAGATGTCCCAACTCTCACCTTACTGCTCTAACGACTTATGTGCTTTCGGAGGTAAAGATTCAAAAAGATTTAATTAAGAACAAAAATGGTACTCGGCTTGTAATATGGATGCCAAAAAAAAATTTATAGACTCAAATGGCTATCTAAGGATAATTGTATTTATGGTGGCCTAGCTCCATGGATAATCAAAGGAATGCCTACATCACCTCCTAGACTCACAAAGCTTATTTATTTTCACAATATCAAATAAATGACTAACACACAGGGCAAGTTCTAGACGAAAACAGGATAGCACAAAATGTGATCAAAAACTCACATCACACAATACACATGACCCAAGTCAGGACGATTCTATTCCGACTCTCAAGTTTAGGCAAGTAATCACAAAGTCAAAAAATATTAAGCAATAAAGTGCTACATGAACATTGAGTCAAGTAACTGATAGAAGCACCAAAGATAGGTTGTTTAATCTTTCACAGCATCAATTTTAATTAAAACATATTAGGAAGGTAATTTGCATGCTATGGCCTAACAATGTTAGCATCAAACAGGTCAAAAGGCTTATAGGGCATTCAATTTTGTGTTTCCTTATATATATATACATATATATATATATATATATATATATATATATATATATATATACATATATATATATATATATATATATATATATATATATATATATATATATATATATATATATATATATATATATATATCTTGTTCAAGTTACATCCCTTGGAAAAGAATCGATGTCAACAGAAAAACCAGGGGGATTATTATCCACCTACGACTAACTAAAAATAATAAAAAACTATTTTTGGAATTTTTTTCATTGGAGCTTAATCTCCCAAGAAAGTTGTCCAAGAGATCCATCGTCAGAAAAATCCAATTTTTTTTAATTATTATTTTTTTTAAACTAGCACAACTAAAATGTATAGAAAATCACTCAAATAATCTCCTCACTCTACACTTAAAATTGTATAGTGTACACCATAAATAATAAGAGGGTGAAAGAAACTCCCTAGTAGGCCAAAGGCCGAAGCATCAACAGTTCATGGGATACTCAGACTTCTCCCAAACATGGTCCTTCGTGTAGGTACCTTACACTTAGTTCCAACCATCTAATTTGATTTTGCTTTCTTCCAATGGCTTTCTGTTCTATTCTTCTACAATATTAAAAAAGACTACCCTATAAAAATAACACAATTAAATAGAAAGTAAACAAATAAAAAATAAAAAATAAAAAGCAGTAAAGTTGGGTTGCCTCCCAACAAGCGCCTAATTTAACGTCGCGGCATGATGCAAATTAGTTTTGATCTCCGCCTCAAGCTTAGAAATTGAACCCCAATTTTTGCTTCAAGTCGGTGCAAATTTTTGCGAGCCAAAAATTAAATAAATTCTTATGCACATTTTGGCTCTCGACCGAGGAGTGTCACCTTGCCTAGACACCATTGAAAATTTCAAAATATACGGCTAATCTACTTCTTCCCTTGACTCATTTTTATGCTCATACGAATCAATTCTCATTTCACCATATGAACATAATATAAAGAAGTGTTTGGAATAAGTTTCAATGTGCTCAAATACATAAACTTCAATATTTTTGACATCTTCAATATCAATCATACTATAGTCAACTAAATATGTATCTTCAATATCCTTTGCTGACTCTAATATTACATCTTCAATATTGGCATCCTCAAATTCTAGTTGGATAGATTGTTAGTGTTTTACTCTGACCTGCTCCATTAGCACCTCAGCCTAAGCCTCAACCCATTTGGAAAAATAATCGGTCATAAATAGTATGTATCGAACCTTACCGGGTGCCCATGACAAGGGACCGACGATATCTGTTCCCCACTTTATAAATGGCCATGGTGATAGGACCGGTTAGAGCATCTATCCCAGTTGATGAATCATCGGGGCGTGTCTTTGGCACTCGTTGCAGTTCCTTAAAAATTATTTTACATCATTCTCCATTTCATTCCAGTTTTAGCCGACTTTGATTAGTTTCCGAACTAAGGATTCTGTCCTCGAATGGTTCCCGCAAGTTCCCTCGTAGACTTCTCTCATGGTGTATTTGGTCTCTCCTGGACCTAAGAACCTAGCCAATGGGCCTATGAAGTATCTTTTGAACAATGTCCCTTCGACTAAGCTAAATCTGGAAGCTTTGGTGCGCATGACTCTTGATTCCCTGGGATCCAGTGGAAATTTTTTTATCTTCAGGTAGTATATGTATTTGTTTCTCCAATCCCAAATAAAACTTATTGAGTTTACTTAAGCGTGGCCTTTTTCTACCATAGAGTTCATCATCCACACCACTGCCATTGAGTTGAATGCATCAGAGTCGACAGATGATGCCAAGTTGTCCAGTGCATCAGCCTCATTGTTTTGATCTTGAGGTACATGCTGCAGAGTCCATTCCTTGAATTGGTGCAGGGTTCTTACAATTTGTCTAAGTACCTCTGCATCTGTTGCTATTTTACTTCGAATATTCTGTTTACTTGATTTATGACAAGGAAGGCGTCATATTTGGCTTCGGTCACGAGGCTCATAGCCCGTTCTAGACCTGTAATTATAGCTTCATAATTTACTTTATTGTTATTCAATTCAACAGATAATAAATTGTCTAATTATGTTGCTTGGAGGAAATATTAACACAATATCAATCCTAGACCCTTTCACGTTGGATGCACCATCCGTGAATAGGGTCAAGATCTATGAATTCGTCCTGGAGGTGAGCTGCAATTCCCTTTAGACCTCGGGTGTCAAGGCCGGCGTAAAGCCAGCCACGAAGTCTGCCAATATCTTAGATTTTATGGCATTCCAGGTCGGTACTCGATATCATATCCGCTAATATCTACGACCCATTTACTCAATCGACCCAAGATCTCAGGCTTATGCATGATATTCCTTAGTGGGTAAGAGGTTACGACACATATGGGGTAGCATTGAAAGTACAATTTTAGTTTCCTCGAGGTGCTTAGTAAGGCGAGATCAGTTAACTTTTCTAGGTGAGGATACCTTGTTTCAGCGTCGCCTAGGGTTCTACTAACATAATAAATAGGAAATTATGTAACTTCGTTCTCCAGGACAAAGACATCACTTATCGCCACCTCGAAAACCGCCAAGTAGAGGTATAATTATTTGTCTACCTTCGGAGTGTGCAACAAAGGGGGGATCGACAGGTATTGTTTGAGTTCTTCCAAAGCTCTCTTCCATTTTTGAGTCCAAGAAAAATTGTATTTCTCTTTTAATAGTGAGAAGAATCGATGGCTCTTATCCAATGACCTTGAGTTGAACCGACCTAATGCAACTATCTGACTGGTCAATCTTTGAACCGCCTTGACTTTACTGCGATGATGTCTTCTATGGCCTTTATTTTGTCGGGGTTGATCTCTATCCCCCGATTAGATACCATGAACCCGAGAAACTTGTCCGAACCGACCCTAAACACACAATTCTCTAGGTTTAGCTTCATGTTGTACTTCCTTAGTATATCAAAGGTTTCTTGCAAATGTTTCAAATGTTCCTCTACTTATATGGACTTGACAAACGTATCGTCATTATACACTTCCATTAATTTTCCTGTTTGTTCTACACACATCTGGTTTACTAGGTTTTGTCATGTGGTATCAACGTTCTTTAACCCAAACGACATTACGTTATAGTAGTAGGTGCATAATTTTGTTATAAAGAAGTCTTCTATTGATTGTTTGGGTCCATCCAAATTTGGTTGCACCCAAAGTAGGTGTTAAGAAAAATGAGTATCTCGTGTTCCACCATCACGTTGCTCTGATCGTTCGATCAATGTTAGGCAGAGGGAAAGAATCCTTCAGACATGCCTTGTTTAGATCCTTAAAATCTATACACATTCTCAGCTATTCCCTTTTTAGCTACTACCACTACATTAACTAACAAATCTGGGTATTTAACATCTAGATGGAACCTATTTTTCGAAGTTTAGATACCTCAACTTTGATGATTTTGATCTCGGACTGTGACCTTCTCTTCTTCTTGATCGGATGGAGCTTTGGATACAAACTAAACTTGTGAATGGTTACCTCCGGTGGGATCCCTTTCATGTCTATATGGGACCAGGAAAAATACTCGGCATTAGCTTTAAGAAAATTAATAAGTTTTTCTTGAGCATGGGGGGTTAACTTCATGTCCAGGTATACCTTTCGATCCGGTAGGTGCTCAATTAATATAACTTGCTCCAACTCCTCGACCGTTGATTTGGAGGCGTCAGTGTCATTGAGGGCTATGAATGATCTCGGCATAATGTAGTCGTCCTCAACATCCATTTCTTATTCTTCCTACTTTTCTAGTTTGACTGAGGCCGGTATCATTGATTGCTATTTAGCAAATTATGCACTTCCTGATATTGAGATCACGGGTACCGAGATCACCTCATTAACAAAAAATATTTCCTTTGCGTCTGACTACTCCCTGTAGACTATTTTAACTCTCTCCCCTCCCCCCTCCCCCTTCCCCCATGGGAATTTTCAGTGCTGGTGTATGGTCGAAGGTACCGCCCTCATGTTGTGGATCCATGGACTTCCGAACAAAGCTTTGTACCTTATATCCCCTCCGATCACGTAGAACTTCGTTTATTCGGTTGTTTCTACAGTGTTTACCATCAAAAGTTATCTCTCATTTATTAGTCTCACATGCCATATTGAACCCATTCAATACCAGGACCGTTGCTACAAATTGATCCTATAACCCCAATTGCTCTACGACCCTTGATCTGATGATGTTGGCTGAGCTAGCTGGATCAATCAATACACGTTTAAATTGAGATTTATTAATAAGTGCAGATATTACCAGTGCATCGTTATGAGGTTGTACGATGCCATCTTCTTCGCTGAATAACATAGCTCTCTCTGAGACGTAATCTCGGGTGCATTTTCCCCTCTTTACAGACATTTTAGTGCGTGTTATCGTTGGCCCTTAGGGGACATCAACTCCCCCAATGATTATATTTATCACATGCTTAGGCTCATTTTTTTCGACCTATTTTTTAGCATCCTTATTTTTGAAGTGGTTATTGGCTCGCTCTTTGAGGAATTCTCGGAGGTGCCCATTATGGAATAATCGAGCAACTTATTCTAATAACTGGCGTCAATCTTCATTCCTAAGACCGTGAGTACCGTGATACTTACACGCCAAATTAAGATCTCTCTAGATAGGGTCGAACTGCAATAGTCGGGGCCACTTGGTCTCTTTGATGCGCCATATGGCTGACATGATGCTTGCAGTGCCACATTGAAATGGTACTCTAATAATCTTGGTGCTTCCCTACTCCCGATCGACCTCCCAAACCCCTCTTGCTCATCAAGTCTCGGCTGCTCGACCCTCGATTAATTCTCTTCTCGTTCCTAGCTGGGTGATGCCCCGAATCCGTTTCCCCTCTAATCTATGTTGTATGATCGATACTGATATTTTACAAGCCTTGGTTCCTGATCAAGGGATCTCTTATATCTATCATAGGTTCTGATGCGGAAAATGGATCCAATAGGGTCCCCAAATTGGTCGTCTTCGATCCTATTCTTTGATTGGTATCTATTGTGGATGTTGGCCCATATTACAGTTGGTGACTCCACCAAAGTTTTAGCTATGGAGAGGCCACTGAACTGTGTGGATTGAGTCCCCAAATGAATGCCTAAATGACCTAATTATCCACAACTGGTGGCAGATCTATCCGTTCCATTTGGAATCTTGACACGAACTCCCTAAGCATCTCGCTATCTCTTTCTTTGACCTTAAAAAGATATGATTTTCTGGTCTCGACCTTGATGGCTCCGGCATGGGCCTTTATGAAAGCATCTGCAAGCATAGCAAACGAGTGTATGGAGTTTGAAGGTAGGTTGTAATACCATATTATTGCCCCCTTTTACAAAGTTTCCCTAACTTTTCAGCAACTCCGACTCGATTTCGTCATCTTCCAAGTCGTTCCCTTTGATTGCGCATCTATAAGAGGCTACATGCTTATTTGGATCCGTGGTTCCATTATATTTGGGAATGTCGAGCCTTCGAAACCTCTTCGGGCTGTCTTTTATCATTATCTCCTATGTGCAACTAGATAAGCTATGAAATTCCATTTTGGAACCCCAATAATGTTGTGTACCAGTTGTCACACCTCCTTTTTTTTTACTACCCCAACACACTTAAATGCATATAAATACACTTGTAGGTATACCCCGACGTTCAATTACCCGAAACGGATAAAATAACGTAAGGGAAGGAGTTTTTCCAATTAAAGGACAATCGGTTCGGGATTTTATTAGAGATTAATCAGGAGTCGCCACTTGGGAATGACAATGGTGTCCCAAGTCACCGGTTAATCCCGAATCCGAGGAATTTTGACTCTTAAAATGTATGCGAAGCAGAGGTCCGGATAAGGAACTCTGTTAACCCGGGAGAAGGTGTTAGGCACTCCCGGATTCCGTGGTTTTAGCACGGTCGCTCCACTGTCGTTCTTGACTTTTGTTTGACTCAATTATAGGTTTTAACAACATAATGTGCTTTTACGTTAAATATTATTTTTAGGAATTTGCGGTATTGCGAAAACACGCCTCGAGTCATACCGCAACCAGTACGCCTATGACTTTTGGTGTATTTCGGCTTTACCGAGATTTGGATTTGAGTCGCACCAAGTGCACACTCGTTCAATGGAAAGTACATTAAAATCGTGCCCTAAATGATGTCTATCGGCTTTTAATTGTTTTGGGTAAGACTATGGAATTAGCTATATAGTCTTCCCGAGTCTAGTTATGTTAAACCATTACTAAATGGGGGCCCCGCTTATTTTAAATCGGGCGAGGCTCGTCCCAATTTAATTTATTAAAGTCCAATCCTACTTTGTGTGTACTACATTTGCTATATTGTTTTTGCCTTAATCGATTTCGTAACATCAAACATTCCAGGCCTGTCGCAATTTGTGTATTTTTGTGCGGCGAGGCTCATCTCACTTTTATTAACAATATAATTCTAAAATGACTACATTTCCTATTTTTTAGTTTTTTATAAATAAAGAAATCTCATAATTAATTTAGAAATTAAAAATGCAATACTTATCTTATTTATGACAAAAAAACTTAATGAAACAGATTTTTAAAAAAAAAAAATTCGAAATTGTTTTATTTATTATTTTATTATTATTATTATTTTATTATTTTGTTAAATACAAAATTTCACAACTTAATAATAAAAGAAGCTAATTTAGAAGAATATTAAAAACTTGAATAAATAAAAGAAAAAAAAACCAATAAAAATCATTTATTCAAAAACTATCAAAATTATAACAATTAAAGCTTATATGGTAAAAATCATTTTTTATTTCAAATTGTTCAAAACTAAGCTTATTTTTTAGAAAAACAGCAATTATAAATTGACTATAATTTTATTTAAATTCGTTTTTTATAAACTAAAAAAAATATATTTTATTTGTTATATTTAGATAAATGTTTAATAAAATAAACATTACTTAAATAAATATAAAAATAAAAGTGCAAAATCGACAACTAATATATATATATATATATACAAACTAAACCAATTATCTTACAACTAACTTAAACTCAATTTTTTTAATTTTTTATTATTTTTGAATTAAACCCTTACTGTTAACTATTTACAACTATTTACCAAAATCAAAATCAATCTTAATTATTTACACCTATATTTTGAGATGGTTAAACTTGAAAAGAAACAATTCTTGTGTTATTGAAAAATTCAAATCGTACCTAAATGCCTAATTTACGCAAAAATAATTAAAATTCACATTTTTATTGAATTTAACTACATGTTAACAACTTAATTTATTAAAGACAATATTAAAGAAGTTCTAATTAATTTGATTAACAAAAGAGTAATTCATTCTTCCTTTTATTTACTAAATGATTTGAACATTAATAAACAGATTCATAATTATACTATTTAATAACCATTTTTAGAAGTGAATTATTATTACTCCAAGAAGGCTTAATTATTTAAAGTTATCACAAAAACTTATAGAATATTAATATGGAATTTATTAAAACATAATCTGTAAAAGAAGATAGAAATAGAAACTATTTAAAATTTCAACAAAATTCTCATCTTTCTCATATATTCATCTTATCATTTAAACATGATTAGATATGTACCTGATATTGGAAATAAAAGAAATCCCGGTGATCAACACAGCAAATAACAACACAACAATATCACAGCAACAGCAGTACAATCAAGAATACCAGTATCCGAATTTAAGCAATAAGAATCAACATCCCAGAATTGAGTTTCAAAATAAGACTTTGTAAAATAAAAACTAACACTCTTTTTTTTTTAGATTTTTTTTTGTTTTTTTTTTTTTGTTTTTCTTTTGTTTTGTTTTTCTTTTGTTCACTATTTGGTAACACTCTTAAGATTTTTCAGATTTTTGCTCTCTAGAATTTTTCTTCTCCTTTTCCCAAATGAAATATGATTCTAACTTATATACACAAGACTTAAACTTTCTCTTTAATTAAAAACAAATCATTATTAATTAAAAACTAAAAGTAAGACTTCCACTTTCTTTTATTTTAATCTAACTTTTAATTCCACTATGTTATGTTTTATTCTCCACTATACATATTCTATCAATACTTTAATTACCACTATCTTATGTTTTGTCCCCCATTTTAATTTAACAATAATTAAATAACTAATGGACAAAATAACTTTAATTCAAATAATTGACTATAATTTAATGACTAAAATAACCCCAACATTATTAAAATTTACTATTATACCCCTTCAGCTATAACCAATACATCTAAAATCAAACAACCAAAATATAGCAAATCTAACCATTTTTGAACAAATTTAACAACAATTCTAACAATCTTGATGAACAACCAAGAACACCATGATTTTTAACAACAAAAATTTCTAGATTCATAATAGCAACAAACAAGTAACTTCAAATCACTTAAACTTAACATATCAAACAAACTATTTTAATTCTACAATTAAAATCCGAATTTAGAATTAAGCAAAATAAAGAACCAAATTCAATCTAATAAACTTAATAATCATCTAAAAATTAAATTTAAATCTACCAACATTACAACCAAGATTTAAGATGCAAAATGATTGAACTATAACATTTCTATATTAACAACTTAAAAAAAAACACATGATTAAAGTAAGAAAAATGAAGAAATAACCAAGAACATGATGAACAACAAGTAAGAAACAAAATCAACTATATATAATCTAAATCTGAAAGTATATATATATATATATATAGAAATGAAATTCCTATATACATATACATAATCATCCGAAAAGGATAAAAAGAAATAAATAACAAAAAATAAAAATCTGTCCGAAAATAAAAATAACAATAATAACAATAATAAAAACGAAATACATATATATATATATATATATAATATACATAGAAATGAAATTCCTATATACACATACATAATCATCCGAAAAAATAAAAAGAAATAAATAACAAAAAAATAAAAATCTGTCCGAAAAATAAAAATAACAATAATAATAATAATAAAACGAAATATATATACATATATACTATCGTAAAGCAATATATATATATATATATATACAAAAAACCAAGAAAAATATATATATTGTCCGAAAAAAATAAAAGTAAATAATAAAAATAATGAGAAATATATTCTGCCTGAAAAATAGTAAAATAAAATAAAATATACATATATACATATAGTCATATATATCTAATATACCCCTGTATACACGTATATACACAGCATATACATAGTATATACACATGCATAATTAGGGTTTTTTATTACTTTATTCAAACATATATATATATATATGTATATATATATACATGTATGCTATATATACACGTATATATATGTATATAACATATGTTTATACCTATATACACGTGTATATACATATATATATATATATATATATATATATATACATACCCTCGCCGGAAAAATCAAAATATATATATATATATATATATATATATATATATATATATATACATACCCTCGCCGGAAAAATCAAAAGAAAGGAAGATGAAGAAGAAAAACTCGGGACATGCTCGGCGACGACAACAACCATGGCGACTGGACGTCGAGGCCATGGACGAGCTCGAGCTTGGCAGCCATGGCCATGGACGGCCAGCCGAGCTGCCATGATCACGATTTTCTCGGCCAGCAGTGAAGGTGACGAGCTGCTGCTCGGCTGCTGGCCGCGTGGCTGTGAGGGGGTGACGGGGAGGGTGCTGGAGGCGATGGGGATGGGTGCTGGGGCTGGTGGTCGGCCATGGTGAGGTGTGGTGAAGAAGAAGAAAGAAGAAGAGAGAAGGGAGGGTGGAGGCTTGTTTGTGTGTGTTATGTTAGGTTTAGGGTTAGTATGAATAGTGTATTAGTATATGGGTTATGGGTTATGGGTTATGGGTTATGGGTTATGTGGTTTTGGGTTGGGTAGAATAGGTTTGGGCTCAAGTTTAAAATTTAAGAAGAGGCCCAATTCCGGATTTATCTTCTCTATTTCTAAATTTTATTTATATTTATTATGAAATAAAAAAAAATGTTAAGATTAAATTATAAAACCCGAAATTATCTTAAAAACACTAATTAACTCATAATAATAATTACTACACAAAATTAGGCGTTAATAAAAATAAAATCGCACAAATTGGATATTATAGGCTAAAAATGCAAAAATACATATTTTTGTGATTTTATAAAATAAACTTAATTATTACTACTTATAAACTTTAATTTTATATAAATACAATATATTTTTATATTTTATTTATTTAAACAAAAATATGTACAGATAAATGCAAACAATTCAAGAAAAAATAACACAAAATTCACAAATATTGCAAACAACACAAAACTCTTTTATTTTGAAGTTTTGGGAGTAATTCTCATATAGGGCAAAAATCACGTGCTCACAGCTGCCCCTCTTTGCGCGTAAACACGAAGAGTTTCTGTGCAAAGACAAGTGAGCGGATACGAGCGATTTTTGCCCGTTTGAGCACTCCGGGAGAAGCATTTTTTTTTTTCAAAATTTTGACCGAACCTTTGCTTCAAAAGGTTTCCTACATATCCCTGGCTAAAAGGGAATCA
Source organism: Nicotiana noctiflora (assembly GCA_032618575.1). Taxonomy (NCBI): domain Eukaryota; kingdom Viridiplantae; phylum Streptophyta; class Magnoliopsida; order Solanales; family Solanaceae; genus Nicotiana; species Nicotiana noctiflora. The sequence continues at coordinate 18,856 of JASVEL010011058.1, forward strand.
GGTCAATGTAGTTCGGAAAATTTTGGTAGCTGGGACTACCAATGAAACTGCGATTTTTTGCTGTTACTGTTGCTGCTGTTGCGGTTACTGCTTGTTGACCTCCTTATTACACCGGGGGAATGTAAAATGAAGAAGTTATTCTAAGCTATGATTCTACAATTACAATTATTCCTATCCTAGCTTTTGTTTGCTTCTCATTGTCTCTTCTTCTTTGATTTTTTGAGATGCTCACTCTCCCTTTTTGTTGATTTTCTTTCTTGTTTTCCTCTTCTTCTTTTTTGATTTTCAATGGTACTTCTTGCCCTCGAGCTGAACACCTGCTCAAAACAAAAACAACAAACTATTTTTTTTTTCTTTTTCTGCCCCAGTGTGGGGCTTTTAGCTATATAAACCATGATGTGCGGAAATATATTCCCGTATTTGAAGGTGTGGGCGCCTAACGGAAATATTCAAAGCGTGCAATGACGTAAATGCGTAAAATATATTCGACCGTGATGCGTTGGAAGGTATTCCGTATGCAATGGGCTAGCGAAATTTAAACGTCACAGCAAAATTGTCGATGCGAGGAAAAGTATTCCCGTATTCGAAGGTGGGCACCCTAACGAAATTTAAACGTGCAATGCGATGCGAAAAATATTCCCGTATTTGAAGGTGGGCACCTAACTGAAATTTAAACGTGCAATGCGATGCGTGAAAAGTATTCCCGTATTTGAAGGTGGGCGCCTAACGAAAATTAAAACGTGCAATGCGATGCGAAAAATTATTCCCGTATTTGGAGGTGGGCGCCTAAGTGAATTTAAACGTGCAATGCGGATGCTGAAAATATTCCCGTATTCGAAGGTGGGCGCCTAACGGAAATTTAAACGTGCAATGCGAATGCGAGAAAATATTCCCGTATTTGAAGGTGGGCGCCTAACGAAATTTAAACGTGCAATGCGAATGCAGAAAATATTCCCGTATTTGAAGGTGGGCGCCTAACAGAAATTTAAACGTGCAATGCGAATGGAGAAAATATTCCCGAATTTGAAGGTGGGCGCCTAACAGAAATTTAAACGTGCAATGCGAATGCAGAAAATATTCCCGTATTTGAAGGTGGGCGCCTAACGAAATTTAAACGTGCAATGCGAATGCGAGAAAATATTCCCGTATTTGAAGGTGGGCGCCTAACGAATTTAAACGTGCAATGCGAATGCAGAAAATATTCCGAATTTGAAGGTGGGCGCCTACAGAAATTTAAACGTGCAATGCGAATGCGGAAAATATTCCCGTATTTGAAGGTGGGCGCCTAACGAAATTTAAACGTGCAATGCGAATGGAGAAAATATTCCCGAATTTGAAGGTGGGCGCCTAACGGAAATTTAAACGTGCAATGCGGATGCGGAAAATATTCCCGAATTTGAAGGTGGGCGCCTAACGGAAATTTAAACGTGCAATGCAAAATGCAGAAAATATTCCCGTATTTGAAGGTGGGCGCCTAACGAAATTTAAACGTGCAATGCGAATGCGAAAATATTCCCGTATTTGAAGGTGGGCGCCTAACAGAATTTAAACGTGCAATGCGAATGCGAAAATATTCCCGAATTTGAAGGTGGGCGCCTAACTGAAATTTAAACGTGCAATGCGATGCAGAAAATATTCCCGTATTTGAAGGTGGGCGCCTAACGGAAATTTAAACGTGCAATGCGGATGCAGAAAATATTCCCGAATTTGAAGGTGGGCGCCTAACGAAATTTAAACGTGCAATGCGAATGCGAAAATATTCCCGTATTTGAAGGTGGGCGCCTAACGAAATTTAAACGTGCAATGCGAATGCGAGAAAATATTCCCGAATTTGAAGGTGGGCGCCTAACGAAATTTAAACGTGCAATGCGATGCGAAAATATTCCCGTATTTGAAGGTGGGCGCCTAACGTAAATTTAAACGTGCAATGCGGATGCGAGAAAATATTCCGAATTTGAAGGTGGGCGCCTAACGGAAATTTAAACGTGCAATGCGGATGCGAAAAATATTCCCGAATTTGAAGGTGGGCGCCTAACGGAATTTAAACGTGCAATGCGAAATGCAGAAAATATTCCCGTATTTGAAGGTGGGCGCCTACCGAGAATTTAAACGTGCAATGCGATGCGAAAATATTCCCGTATTGAAGGTGGGCGCCTACGAAATTTAAACGTGCAATACGAAATCGGAAAATATTCCCGTATTTGAAGGTGGGCGCCTACGAAATTTAAACGTGCAATGCGAATGCTGAAAATATTCCCGAATTTGAAGGTGGGCGCCTAACAGAATTTAAACGTGCAATGCGATGCGAAAAATATTCCCGTATTTGAAGGTGGGCGCAACGAAATTTAAACGTGCAATGCGAATGCAGAAAATATTCCCGAATTTGAAGGTGGGCGCCTAACGAAATTTAAACGTGCAATGCGAATGCAGAAATATTCCCGTATTTGAAGGTGGGCGCCTAACGAAATTTAAACGTAATGCGATGCAGAAAATATTCCGAATTTGAAGGTGGGCGCCTAGCGAATTTAAACGTGCAATGCAAAATGCGAAAAATATTCCCTCGTTTGAGGATCGGGGAGTGGATTTTGAAAGATGTTACCTCTTTTTTTTTTTTTTTTTTTTTTGGTATTTTCTTTTTACCAACTTGTCTTTTGCCTGTGAATTTCTCCACTTATTCGACAGACTTTCTCTTTTTGGTATTTTAAATTTTCCACATTGGTCACTTTCACTTTAAAGTGATTAGTGACAATTTGTTCCTGCATGAAACAAAATTTATTAGATATAAACTGCTGGCAACTGGCATCCGCCGTCCCCACTTCTTATTGCTTCCTTTGTTTTTGCTTTTCTCATGCTGCATGACTTTCAACTTCTTGTCCCTTGCAGACTCTTTTGTATTTTCTCATTTCTCCATTTTTGTTTTGTTTTCTTTTTCTTTGGCCATGTTTGCCAAGCTTCTTTATTCCTTTCCCCAATCTTCTATCCTTTCTGATCCAGTGTTGTTTCAACTTCCGTTATCAGGAGCCGGTAGTTAGCTCTCAAAAGGTAAACAATGAAATGCGGAAAAAATGAAAGAAAGGGTAAGGGTATTTTGGAGAGATGACAGAACTTATCTGGGTATTTGCTAGCTGATTCCGCTGACCATGCCATGTATTTAAACTCTGACCCAGTTCGTTCCAATCATTATTCTGACTCTGAATTGCCTTTGACCCAAACCGATACTCTTTTTGTTGCCTTTTCTCTTTTCCGATAGTCCTCACGATCGCCTTACGGTGCCTCGAAAGGTTTTCACCAATAAGACTCTCTCATTTATTCTCTCAACCTCGCAATCATCTCACAGTGCCGATTAAGGTTTTCACTGATGAGACTCTCTCATTTTATTTCTCTCAACCTCACAATCGTCTCACAGTGCCGGCTAAGGTTTTCACTGATGAGACTCTCTCATTTTTATTATTTTTTCCATTTTTCCTTTTTGTATTTTGTTTTCTGTACCACGGGTATTATCCGATGCTTCGCTCCTTCGTTGTATTTGTTATCATTTCAAAATTGATCCGAAGGTCTTTCTTTGGACTGTAACGTGGCTTTTGGACGGGTTAAGAAAGAAAGATATAAAGGCTCAAAATTTCAACGAGGGTTAAAAATATTTACAACTCTCGGAATTATTAAACATAACTTCTGCCCCAGTTCAATATGTGGGGAATTTTTTTGATTTTTCCTTTATTATGATTGAACCTCAGTGAGGCTGCCTACGTACCCTTTCGGGATCAAGTCAGACGTAGTTCATTCTACGCCATCAATTTATGAATTTTTTTTCTTTGACTTTTTCCCGATTTCTTTGTCTTTTTCTTTTGTTCGCATTTGCTTTCTTTTTTTTCTCTTTTTTTCATTCATTTTTTTTTTATTTTCCATCATTTCTTTTTTCATTCTGGCAATTTCGATTTTATTGTACTAGAGCGATTCCGAGAGAGGGATATGAAAGAATTCATTCATTAAGGCTCAGAGGGGTTAACAATGGATAAAGTGTTTGGATAGAGAATAAAATGCCTTCGTCATTTCAATTCCAAAATCACAACAAAATACGAAACACATAATTGAAAAGGAGTCATACATAGTATCTTTTAACTGCATCTAAATTGATAGCAGTCTCTACGCACTTTCCTTCAACATCTGTTAAATATAATGCTCCATTGGTCAACACCCGTGATACCACGAACGGTCCTTGCCAATTTGGCGCAAACTTGCCTTTTGCCTCTGCCCAATGTGGTAAGATACGCCTCAATACCAGTTGTCCGACTTCAAACTTTCGAGGTCGTACCTTCTTATTATATGCTCTGGCCATTCTTCGCTGATACAACTGCCCATGGCAGACTGCGGCTAACCTCTTCTCATCAATCAAATTCAACTGTTCTAATCGGGCCTTTACCCATTCATCGTCATCTATCTCAGATTCGGCTATAATTCGCAATGACGGTATTTCTATTTCTGCGGGTATAACGGCCTCTGTTCCATACACCAGAGTATAAGGTGTGGTTCCGATAGAAGTACGTACCGTCGTGCGGTAACCCGTGAGAGCAAAGGGTAACTTTTCATGCCACTGCCTGGATCCCTCCACCATTTTCCGAAGAATCTTCTTGATATTCTTGTTTGCCGCCTCTACTGCACCATTTGCTTTTGGCCTGTAGGGTGTGGAATTGCGATGCGTGATCTTAAACCTTTCACAAACTTCCGCCATGAGATGACTGTTTAAATTGGCTCCATTGTCTGTGATAATCACCTTGGGGATTCCAAATCGGCATATAATATTTTCGTGCACAAAATCTACCACCGCTTTCTTCGTCACTGCCTTGAATGTCTTAGCTTCAACCCACTTGGTGAAATAATCAATTGCAACTAGAATGAACCTGTGCCCATTAGAAGCGGCTGGATCTATTGGGCCGATGACATCCATGCCCCAAGCGACAAAGGGCCAAGGTGCTGACATTGTGTGCAACTCATAAGGCGGAGAGTGGATCAGATCCCCATGTACCTGGCATTGATGGCATTTCTTTACATACCTGATACAATCACGCTCCATCGTGAGCCAGTAGTACCCAGCTCTCAAGATCTTCTTTGCTAAAACATATCCGCTCATGTGAGGTCCGCATAATCCAGCATGTACTTCAATCATGATTTCATCTGCTTGTTGTGCATCTAAACACCGTAATAAACCCAAATCTGGTGTTCTTTTGTATACCACTCCTCCACTAAAGAAAAATCCATTGGCTAGACGCCTGATGGCTCTCTTCTGGTCTCCGGTGGCTTGCTCCGGGTATTTGCCAACTTTCAAGTATTCTCTAATATCATGATACCACGGCTCTCCATCCGACTCTTCTTCCACAACGAAGCAATAAGCATTCTGATCTCGGACTTGGATCTGGAGCGGATCTATATATGTCTTGTCCGGATGATGCAACATAGAGGACAATGTGGCCAAAGCATCTGCAATCTCATTGTGCATTCTCGGGATATGCTTGAATTCTATAGACTGGAATCTTTGAGACAACTCGTGCAAACAATACCGATATGGTATCAATTTCAAATCTCGTGTCTCCCATTCCCTCTGAATTTGGTGTACCAAGAGATCCGAGTCACCCATGACCAAAATCTCTTGAATACCCATGTCAATCGCCATCCTTAATCCCAAGATGCACGCCTCGTATTCGGCCATATTGTTGGTACAGAAAAATCGAAGCTGAGCTGTTACGGGATAGTGTTGACCCGTACCTGAAATGAGTACCGCTCCGATACCAACGCCTTTGCTGTTGACGGCCCCGTCGAAGTACATTTTCCATCCTGGTCTCTCATCTCGCTCCATCTCCTCGACAATCATTGCCTCTTCATCCGGGAAGTACGTCTTCAATGGTTCATACTCATCATCTACCGGATTCTCCGCTAAGTGATCTGCAATAGCTTGGGCCTTCATTGCCGTACGGGTCACATAAATAATGTCAAATTCTGTGAGCAGAATCTGCCATTTGGCCAATCTACCCGTAGGCATGGGCTTCTGAAATATGTACTTGAGGGGGTCCAGTCGAGATATCAAGTACGTGGTGTACGCTGACAAATAATGCTTTAGCTTCTGAGCCACCCAAATCAATGCACAACAAGTTCTCTCCAGTTGGGTATACTTCACCTCGTAGGATGTAAACTTTTTGCTGAGGTAGTAGATGGCTTGTTCTTTCTTGCCTGTCTCATCATGTTGACCCAGTACACAACCGAAAGAGTTATCTAGCACCGTCAAATACAAAATCAAAGGACGCCCTGGTTCTGGAGGAACTAACACCGGAGGATTGGCCAAATATTCTTTGATCTTATCAAAGGCTTCCTGACACTCGTCGGTCCATTTCACCGCCGCATCTTTCTTCAACAACTTGAAGATCGGCTCGCATGTTGATGTCAATTGAGCGATGAACCGACCTAATGTAATTCAACCTTCCTAATAAGCTCATGACCTCCTTCTTGTTCTTCGGCGGAGGTAGACTTTGAATAGCCTTGATCTTTGATGGATCCAGTTCAATACCTCGCCGACTCACAATAAACCCCAGTAATTTCCCTGAAGGTACTCCAAAAGCACACTTCGCCGGATTGAGCTTTAGATTGTACCTCCGAGTCTTTGGAAAAACTTCCTCAAATCTCTCACATGATCAGGTTGTTTTCTGGACTTTATGATGACATCGTCCACATATACTTCAATTTCTCGATGCATCATATCATGAAACATTGTGGTCATTGCCCTCATGTAAGTTGCCCCGACATTCTTCAATCCAAACGGCATTACTCTGTAACAGTATGTTCCCCAAGGTGTGATGAAGGCAGTTTTCTCAGCATCTTCTTCGTCCATCAGGATCTGGTGATAACCTGCATAACAGTCCACAAACGAACCGATTTCATGCTTGGCGCAATTATCGATCAATATGTGAATATTTGGCAATGGGAAGTCATCCTTCGGACTAGCTTTGTTGAGGTCTCTATAGTCTACACACACTCTGGTTTTGCCGTCTTTCTTCGGGACCGGCACAACATTTGCTAACCAGGTGGGGTATTTGGTAACTCTTATGACCTTTGCCTCGAACTGCTTATTCACCTCTTCCTTTATCTTCACGCTAATGTCCGTTTTGAATTTCCTCAGCTTCTGTTTTACCGGCCGGCATTCAGAGTAGATAGGCAACTTGTGTACTACCAAATCTGTGCTAAGCCCGGGCATGTCATCATAGGACCAAGCAAAAATGTCCTTGAATTCATGTAACAACCTTATCAATTCATCCCTAAGGGGTGCCTCCAAATGTACACTAATCTTTGTTTCTCGGACATCATCTTCACTCCCCAAGTTTACAGATTCTGTATCACTCAGATTCGGCTTGGGTTTTTCTTCGTATTGTTTCATGTCCTTACTTATTTCCTCCAAGGCTTCCTCATCCTCACATTCTGTTTCACTCTCTTCCTCGATTTCTTGTATAGTAACGTGATTGTCAGAACTGGGTCTAGAATCCTTCACGCATGACATGGCATTGGAATCAACACATGCAAAACTGTACAAAAGGAAAATATAAAGAAAAATAAGGCAAAAGTGAAGAAAAAGGAAAAACTGCATTTCATTAATAAAAAGAAACGAACAATGTTCGGGATACATGGTAATAATTTTTTTTTTTCATGAGGGGAATGGGGAAAATAACAACTTTCGGGGAAGCAAATGATGAAATTTTGAGCTAACTACCAAGACTCCTTCCGGATAAGGAAAGGAGTAGCTTCCCAATTGTTCAATGTGACTTTGGGCCCCACAAATTGCACGTCCATGTTGCTCGTGCCTTCCCCTGCTTCAATCGTGTTCACTTCCCAAAACATCTTCCTGAAACCAAGCATTTCTTCATCAAGTTGGGCGTCAATGCACTTTGCTGCTGCAGATGGTTGATATTTTGTACCAGGCCTGATAAAGATGTCGGATAATTTGGGTATGGGTTTGGGCAAGGTCCAGTTTTTCTTGGCTTTAGAGGCTCTTTGGATATCGGCAAAGGTGGGTTTGAACCCTAAGCCGAATGTACCTTTATTCTCAGGAAGCTGAACCGGTTGAGTGACTCCCTGCAGTGTTTTACCTAATCCCCTCCCCGGTGCAAATCCGTTTTTCAAGCATTTCTCTGGCCACCATTACAGCAGTTGGTGCCATCATAGGGGTTGGTAACTTTTCTCCTTCAGCAACTCTATTCACCTCAACAGCATCCGTCACTTGGTAGACCCAAGGACCCCTATCCCCATCAGTACCATCAAAAGGTGCTACCACATTACAAGCATTTTCCTCTCCGTGTACAACAATCTCTTGCTGCTCCCATTCAAACTTGACCATCCGGTGTAGAGAAGATGGTACCGCTTTGGCCGCATGAATCCAGGGTCGACCTAACAGCAAGTTATATGATACGGCAATATCAAGCACCTGGAACTCCATCGTAAAATCAACGGGACCGATGGTCACTTCCAAAATAATATCTCCTAACGTGTTCTTACCTCCGCCGTCAAATCCTCTCACATTGATATTGTTTCTCCGGATTCTGTCCGGGCTAATGTTCAGAGCTTCCCTAGAGTTGACAGCGGGCAGATGTTCACGCTCGATCCATTGTCAATTAATACCCCGGTCACAACTGACTCTTCACTCTTTACCGTGAGGTACAATGCTTTATTGTGTTCAGTTCCTTCCACCGGCAGCTCCCTATCAGAGAAGGTAATCCTGTTAGACTCGAAAATTTTGCTGGTAATCTTCTCCAAATGACATACTGAAATCTTCTCCGGAACATGAGCCTCATTTAGAATCTTCATAAGAGCCTTCCGGTGCTCCTCCGAATGTATCAACAAAGATAACAAAGAAATCTGGGCCGGGGTCTTTCTTAACTGCTCAACCACTGAGTACTCTTGCGACTTCATTTTCTTAAGAAATTCTTCTGCTTCCTCCTCCGACACTGGCTTCTTCAGTTGACTTTCTTTTACCGTTTTCATCTTTCTCAGTTCCTCTGAAGCAAAACACCTTCCGGATCGAGTAAGTCCATGCGTTTCATTAATTTCACCAGAAATCTCTTTTCCCTTGTAAACTACTGTTACCTTGTTATAGTTCCAAGGCACGGTCTTTGTATTCACCACTGGCATTTGCACTACTGGTTTTATGATCACTGGCTCTGCACTTGCTCCTTTCACAGTCACAGTTGTCTTTGCACCTGGCACTACCACTTTTAGACCTCCCATCACTACTGGCTTTGGTTTCTCAACAATTGCTTCCTCTTTCACAATTTCTTTCTCTAACTTATCACTCGACTTGATCATCATGACGGCCTGAGATGGTTTTTGATTGCCATCACCCTGCACCAGTTCTATCATATTCGTTTCGTGGTGATTCGGCAATGGATTCTGGGTAATGTTTGGGGTTTCTGGGGCCTGTACTTCAATTCTCCTCTCATCGATAAGATCTTGAATGGCATGCTTTAATTGCCAGCATTTCTCAGTATCATGGCCCACTGTTCCTGAACAATATTCACATCTGACAGAAGTATTAAGGTTCTTTGGGGGAGGATTTGGATTTTTTGGTGCGATTGGGCTCAACATCCCCAATTCTTTCAACCTGTGGAAAAGACTAGTATATGATTCTCCGAGATGAGTGAATGTTTTTCCCGCTTTGTTTCTCCAATCAGTGTCTAGCCTGGGTCTATTCTGGTTGCGGTAAGGTTTAGGGGTTGAGTATGTGTTTTGGGCATGGTACACATTGTGTGGAGCTTGAGCTCTCCACACGTGGGGTGATGGTGGTGGTGGGTAAGCTTGGGTTTGAGGGTGATGGTAATGTGGTACAGTCGGTGGGTATGATGGTGGTGGTGGGTTATATAGGCTTGGTGCATTGTAGGGATTTGGCGGGTAAGATGGTGGTGGTGGGTTATATGGGGTTGACGGGCTTGGTGGGTGTTGACGATAGGGTCTTGGTGGGTTATAATGTGGGTTGCGACTCCATGACCTACTTTCAATGGTTGATACTTCTTCTTTCTTCTTCTTTCCCATCACTCCTCCATTTCCACTCTGTATAGCTTGATTGGTGGCTTTGATAGCCGAAAAACTCATAATTTTGTTTGTCTTCAAACCTTCTTCTACAAAACTTCCCATTTTTACAACTTCGTTGAAACTCTTTCCAATTGCCGACACTAGATGGCCGTAGTATGTTGGATCCAAAGCTTGCAGAAAACAATCCACCATCTCTCCCTCTTTCATTGGTGGATCCACTCTAGCGGCCTGTTTCCTCCATCTAAAACCGTATTCTCTAAAGCTCTCTCCTGGCTTTTTCTCCATCTTGGTAAGGGATAACCTGTCGGGTATGATCTCCAAATTGTACTGAAAGTGACTAGCGAAAGCTTGCGCTAAGTCATCCCAAACGAACCATCTTGTATGGTCCTATCGAGTATACCATTCCAGAGCTGATCCACTCAAACTTTGGCTAAAGTACGCCATCAACAATTCATCTCTACCTCCCGCGCCTCTCATCTTACTACAGTATCCTCTTAGATGAGCTACAGGATCCCCGTGTCCGTTGTACATGTCGAACTTTGGCAACTTAAATCCTGCAGGAAGCTGCACCTCGGGGAACAAACACAGGTCTTTGTAAGCTACACTTACTTGCCCTCCTAGCCCTTGCATGTTGCGGAAAGCATTCTCAAGACTTTTGACTTTCCGAGCCATCTCTTCCTGCCCGGCACTTGCTTCTATCATAGGAGCGTGAGACTCGTGTTGTCTAAAAGTCGGCTCCGGAGGGTAATAATGAGAATCCTGGATATGGAACATCGGTTCACTAGAAGACTTGTGGATAACAACGGGCGGAGGTGCCACGTATACAGGAGCAACTTGCGGTACAGGAGGTGGTGCTTGCTTGGTTGGAGGTGGTGGCATTTGGGAGGTGGAAGCGTAGTAATGAGGGTAGTCGGGGTAGGTGGAGGATGAGTTCATTGTTGGTGGCTCGGGGTTAGGATTGGCTAGATGGACATATGCAGGGTTAGCGGGGTAGGCCGGTAGTGGTTGACCTCTTGACCAAGCCTGGTACATTTCAGCCATCTCTGCTGTCTTAACTTGTACATTTCTTCTTTCATCCCTGCCACATCCACGATCTCTTCTTCGTGAGCAGGGTCTACAATGGTTGCTTCGATCTCCTGGGACACAGCCTTTGTCATCTTTTTGGATCTGGTGTTGTATGGGTGGGTAGCCAGTATGCCAGTTGCCTAGAAAACCTGGACTCACAAACATCAACACTTGTTAGTTGTTAGCGCATGAATAAGATGTAACGTCTTTAAAAACAAACACATTTGCTCGAGTCGTTATGCATCATCCCGGCCGCTGCTCATTTCAATCATCTTTTTCTTTTTCCGCTCTTTTTGTTTTCTTTCTTTATTTTCTTGTTTTCTTTTCTTTTCTTTTTGCTTTTTCTCTTTTCTTGCTTTTTCTCTTTTTTTTTTCTTTTCTTGCTTTTTCTTTTCTCTCTTTTTCCTTGCCGTTTTCATAATCACGCTCCTATTTATTTGCCTAGCGGATATAAAGGAAATGATATAAAGCAAAAAGAATTGGTAACAACACTTTGTTTTCTCATTGATAATTCAAAACCTTGATTACAAAGTGATGTTTTTTTTTAAAAAAGAAAAATAAAAGATGATGCATGACCTAAGAGTACATTAATGCACCTAGTGCCCGCGAGGCATCGTTCGGCCTTGCCGCGGGCCTATATGCTAAACCCCTTTGAAGCCTATCCAGGTCGGCCATGACTTGTTGAACGAAGAACTTCACTGCAGATAAAAAAGTCCTTCGAGACATCTCTTCACAAAGCTGAGTCTTCCGGGTGATGTACTGGGCGATGCGAACAATCTTTTCTCTGATGACCCCTTTTTCTTGCAATAACCGGCTTATTTGTTGATTGCGAGCGTCCAAGACATGTTGGTTGTCCTTTTGCACCTGTTGTAGCTCCAATTCTAATCTAGCCATGGTCGTGTAGCAATATTCTCTTTCTTCCTCAAGATCTTTGATAATCTTGTTGCTCTTGGCCGTGGCTGAAATTATTTTCTTTCTAAGCTGAGCTACTTCAACATCATGCTTGTCTTGCAGTTGTTGAACCAATTTGGCTCTTTTCTCAACATCTTTGTCCATTTGCTTCCGAGCCATGACTAACTCTTTCTCCGTTTTATCCAAATCGAAGCTATAGTTATTTACCTTTCGCCGGAGAATCTCAATTAACTTTTCATCCCGGGCCGAGCGAACTGTGGTCTCGGATGCAATTTTCGTTTGAGCCATTTGAGCTTTCAACATCTCATTCTCTTTCTTCAACTGCTTCTTCTCCACTTCATCGGATGCCGCTTGTAAACCGCTTTCGAAATGAAGATTTCTCAGTTTATCTTCCAACAGACTGATTTTGGCCTTGTATTCCTTTTCCTTGGCCGCCCATTTCAGATTTTCCTCGGATTGCTCTATCAGGTCTTGCAAGTGAGGTCTCTTTGAAAGACGTTCGTGTTCAACCCCTCGTCGGTACCATGTGGAGTACCCAGGTGATATCTCCCCCTTTGCTCTATTCGGCACACAAGTATCAATCTTCAAATTTTGGCACTCATTCCAAATTTGCCGGATTTTTGCTTCCGGGAATTGCCCATCTGGACCAATTTCTATAGCTTGCGAACTGAGATCCCCATCTCTTGGAATAATCTGACACCGACCCAACTGTCGCAGGGCTCTGTATGGGGCGTAAGGTTGTATACTCTTCAAACCCATGATCAAAAATGGCGATCCCTCTGTTGGCATGTATATCACCTCGTCGAGAGGTAACCAGTCATACGTCCAATCAATTTGACCGTCAGTTAGTGATCGAAGATACACAATCCAACCTTGGACTCCCTCCGGCAACTTTACTTCTTTTGTCCTCGCATTGAACTCTTCCAAACATGTCCGATCGGCCGAACCATAGCTCGAGAAGGAAGGGTGGCGACACAGATGCTCGATTAGCCAGATTTGCAAGATCAAGTTACACCCTTCGAAGAAGCTAGCCCCTGCTTTGCACGCAGTCAGAGCACGATAGATATCCGCGACAATCATCGGGGCCAGAGTACAGTTTTCTTGTACTATCAGTGTGGTAGCTACTCCGGCAACTTTTATATTAATATGTCCATCTTTCCTCGGGAATACAACAACTCCAAGAAATGCCACCAAAAATGCGAACCTCCGGTGTTCTTCCCATTTTGCCCGGTTGGACTTGCAACATAGCTTGTTGGTAGGATCATTGAAACCCCAACGTGTCCAAACCTATTGTAGATGAAGCTTAAAGAACAAAACCCGTTGGCCAGATCTTCATTATGAACATTCCGGGCAATTTTCAAAGAGTCGAGGAAGCGATGCACTGTCACCGTCCTCGGAGATACCGGGTATTTTCCTTTCAGCGGAACCTCGGTCTTCCCAATGTAAAAGGCAATCTCCTCCAAAGTCGGGGTAAGTTCAAAATCTGGGAAATGAAATACGTTGTGTGCCGAATCCCAAAACGTGACCAACGCTCTAACCACATCACCTCGCGGAACCATGTCTAGTAAACCCGTAAGGCCTTTCAAGTACTTTTTGACCCAGTCTTGACCATCGGATCCCATGTCTTGCCACCATAATTTCAGCTCCAAAGGGATTTTATTTAGGGAAAAATGCTCATTCATCATTGTGCTCGTCCTGCACATTTATTAAGGCGATTTTATTTAGAAAAAAGGAAAATCTTTTTCAATGCAAGTTTTCAATTTTTTGAATGAAAGAAAAGAAGAATAATTTTCGAAGTGGCCATTTTTGCCAAAACAGCCTTCCGTCGCCCTTTCGGAACATTCGGCCATTTCCAAAAATAGCGATCACCTCGATTATTTGAAAAGAAAATCTTTTTGGTCTTTTTCTAAAAGTGTGGTTGGACCCGTTTAAGGGTTGCCTACGTATCCCACCTAATGGCGAGAATCGAACCTGCGTAGTTCGGTCAGATTATTTGACCAATTATTTCAAAAAAATGTTCCACCCCTTTTTTTCAAATTTCCAAATTTTCCGGATACCTATTTTCTACAAATCATTATTTTCCTCTCTCTCTTTTCCTTTTCAATAATTTTTCCAATCTCGGGATTTTCGCCGGTCCGCATAACGATCAAGGACAATAAAATGCAACACATAGCATGCTCGGTCTTTTCAATACCGGGTCACCTGTCCTAGACGGACCCAACCCCTGTGTTGAGTCCCCTAAGTCAAATATGATGCAAATAATCGTCCTAGACCTATGTTCAAAATCTTATGGTTTCATGGATTGCTAGACCGTGTACCCGAGCGGACAACTCGAATCGAGGAGGGGGCTACGTACCGGTGACCCGCGGAGTCAATCGGCTTTGTAACTTATCCGGCCTCTGTTTTCTTAATTTAAGGTGACATTTAACAGAAAGGGGAGTCTCAACCAGTAAGCACATCCCCGGGGGAGAAGAGAGAAGGATTTTCGGCACAATTTATATATACAGTCCACATAATATCAAAGCGATAAAGCACATAGCATGTTGTTCAAATCACATAATGAAGTCAAACAGAAACGCAAACGGCAGTTCTAAGGAGCTCGAGTTCTTAAACCCTGAAATCGAAATTCAGGGTTGTTTCCCCAGCAGAGTCGCCAGAGCTGTCACACCTCCTTTTTACTACCCCAACACACTTAAATGCGTATAAATACACTTGTAGGGTATACCCCGACGTTCAATTACCCGAAACGGATAAAATAACGTAAGGGAAGGAGTTTTTCCAATTAAAGGACAATCGGTTCGGGATTTTATTAGAGATTAATCAGAGTCGCCACTTGGGAATGACAATGGTGTCCCAAGTCACCGGTTAATCCCGAATCCGAGGAATTTTGACTCTTAAAATGTATGCGAAGCAGAGGTCCGGATAAGGAACTCTGTTAACCCGGGAGAAGGTGTTAGGCACTCCCGGATTCCGTGGTTTTAGCACGGTCGCTCCACTGTCGTTCTTGACTTTTGTTTGACTCAATTATAGGTTTTAACAACATAATGTGCTTTTACGTTAAATATTATTTTTAGGAATTTGCGGTATTGCGAAAACACGCCTCGAGTCATACCGCAACCAGTACGCCTATGACTTTTGGTGTATTTCGGCTTTACCGAGATTTGGATTTGAGTCGCACCAAGTGCACACTCGTTCATAGGAAAGTACGTTAAATCGTGCCCTAAATGATGTCTATCGGCTTTTAATTGTTTTGGGTAAGACTATGGAATTAGCTATATAGTCTTCCCGAGTCTAGTTATGTTAAACCATTACTAAATGGGGGCCCCGCTTATTTTAAATCGGGCGAGGCTCGTCCCAATTTAATTTATTAAAGTCCAATCCTACTTTGTGTGTACTACATTTGCTATATTATTTTTGCCTTAATCGATTTCGTAACATCAAACATTCCAGGCCTGTCGCAATTTGTGTATTTTTGTGCGGCGAGGCTCATCTCACTTTTATTAACAATATAATTCTAAAATGACTACATTTCCTATTTTTTAGTTTTTTATAAATAAAGAAATCTCATAATTAATTTAGAAATTAAAAATGCAATACTTATCTTATTTATGACAAAAAAACTTAATGAAACAGATTTTAAAAAAAAAAAAATTCGAAATTGTTTTATTTATTATTATTATTTTATTATTATTATTATTATTTTATTATTTTGTTAAATACAAAATTTCACAACTTAATAATAAAAGAAGCTAATTTAGAAGAATATTAAAAACTTGAATAAATAAAAGAAAAAAAAAACCAATAAAAATCATTTATTCAAAAACTATCAAAATTATAACAATTAAAGCTTATATGGTAAAAATCATTTTTTATTTCAAATTGTTCAAAACTAAGCTTATTTTTTAGAAAAACAGCAATTATAAATTGACTATAATTTTATTTAAATTCGTTTTTTATAAACTAAAAAAAATATATTTTATTTGTTATATTTAGATAAATGTTTAATAAAATAAACATTACTTAAATAAATATAAAAATAAAAGTGCAAAATCGACAACTAATATATATATATATATACAAACTAAACCAATTATCTTACAACTAACTTAAACTCAATTTTTTTAATTTTTTTATTATTTTTGAATTAAACCCTTACTGTTAACTATTTACAACTATTTACCAAAATCAAAATCAATCTTAATTATTTACACCTATATTTTGAGATGGTTAAACTTGAAAAGAAACAATTCTTGTGTTATTGAAAAATTCAAATCGTACCTAAATGCCTAATTTACGCAAAAATAATTAAAATTCACATTTTTATTGAATTTAACTACATGTTAACAACTTAATTTATTAAAGACAATATTAAAGAAGTTCTAATTAATTTGATTAACAAAAGAGTAATTCATTCTTCCTTTTATTTACTAAATGATTTGAACATTAATAAACAGATTCATAATTATACTATTTAATAACCATTTTTAGAAGTGAATTATTATTACTCCAAGAAGGCTTAATTATTTAAAGTTATCACAAAAACTTATAGAATATTAATATGGAATTTATTAAAACATAATCTGTAAAAGAAGATAGAAATAGAAACTATTTAAAATTTCAACAAAATTCTCATCTTTCTCATATATTCATCTTATCATTTAAACATGATTAGATATGTACCTGATATTGGAAATAAAAGAAATCCCGGTGATCAACACAGCAAATAACAACACAGCAATATCACAGCAACAGCAGTACAATCAAGAATACCAGTATCCGGATTTAAGCAATAAGAATCAACATCCCAGAATTGAGTTTCAAAATAAGACTTTATAAAATAAAAACTAACACTCTTTTTTTTTTTAGATTTTTTTTCGTTTTTTTTTGTTTTTCTTTTGTTTTGTTTTTCTTTTGTTCACTATTTGGTAACACTCTTAAGATTTTTCAGATTTTTGCTCTCTAGAATTTTTCTTCTCCTTTTCCCAAATGAAATATGATTCTAACTTATATACACAAGACTTAAACTTTCTCTTTAATTAAAAACAAATCATTATTAATTAAAAACTAAAAGTAAGACTTCCACTTTCTTTTATTTTAATCTAACTTTTAATTCCACTATGTTATGTTTTATTCTCCACTATACATATTCTATCAATACTTTAATTACCACTATCTTATGTTTTGTCCCCCATTTTAATTTAACAATAATTAAATAACTAATGGACAAAATAACTTTAATTCAAATAATTGACTATAATTTAATGACTAAAATAACCCCAACATTATTAAAATTTACTATTATACCCCTTCAGCTATAACCAATACATCTAAAATCAAACAACCAAAATATAGCAAATCTAACCATTTTTGAACAAATTTAACAACAATTCTAACAATCTTGATGAACAACCAAGAACACCATGATTTTTAACAACAAAAATTTCTAGATTCATAATAGCAACAAACAAGTAACTTCAAATCACTTAAACTTAACATATCAAACAAACTATTTTAATTCTACAATTAAAATCCGAATTTAGAATTAAGCAAAATAAAGAACCAAATTCAATCTAATAAACTTAATAATCATCTAAAAATTAAATTTAAATCTACCAACATTACAACCAAGATTTAAGATGCAAAATGATTGAACTATAACATTTCTATATTAACAACTTAAAAAAAAACACATGATTAAAGTAAGAAAAATGAAGAAATAACCAAGAACATGATGAACAACAAGTAAGAAACAAAATCAACTATATATAATCTAAATCTGAAAGTATACATATATATATATATATAGAAATGAAATTCCTATATACATATACATAATCATCCGAAAAGGATAAAAAGAAATAAATAACAAAAAATAAAAATCTGTCCGAAAATAAAAATAACAATAATAACAATAATAAAAACGAAATACATATATATATATATATATATAATATACATAGAAATGAAATTCCTATATACACATACATAATCATCCGAAAAAATAAAAAGAAATAAATAACAAAAAATAAAAATCTGTCCGAAAAATAAAAATAACAATAATAATAATAATAAAACGAAATATATATACATATATACTATCGTAAAGCAATATATATATATATATATATATACAAAAAACCAAGAAAAATATATATATTGTCCGAAAAAAATAAAAGTAAATAATAAAAATAATGAGAAATATATTCTGCCTGAAAAATAGTAAAATAAAATAAAATATACATATATACATATAGTCATATATATCTAATATACCCCTGTATACACGTATATACACAGCATATACATAGTATATACACATGCATAATTAGGGTTTTTTATTACTTTATTCAAACATATATATATATATATGTATATATATATACATGTATGCTATATATACACGTATATATATGTATATAACATATGTTTATACCTATATACACGTGTATATACATATATATATATATATATATATATATATATATATATATATATATATATATACATACCCTCGCCGGAAAAATCAAAAGAAAGGAAGATGAAGAAGAAAAACTCGGGACATGCTCGGCGACGACAACAACCATGGCGACTGGACGTCGAGGCCATGGACGAGCTCGAGCTTGGCAGCCATGGCCATGGACGGCCAGCCGAGCTGCCATGATCACGATTTTCTCGGCCAGCAGTGAAGGTGACGAGCTGCTGCTCGGCTGCTGGCCGCGTGGCTGTGAGGGGGTGACGGGGAGGGTGCTGGAGGCGATGGGGATGGGTGCTGGGGCTGGTGGTCGGCCATGGTGAGGTGTGGTGAAGAAGAAGAAAGAAGAAGAGAGAAGGGAGGGTGGAGGCTTGTTTGTGTGTGTTATGTTAGGTTTAGGGTTAGTATGAATAGTGTATTAGTATATGGGTTATGGGTTATGGGTTATGGGTTATGGGTTATGTGGTTTTGGGTTGGGTAGAATAGGTTTGGGCTCAAGTTTAAAATTTAAGAAGAGGCCCAATTCCGGATTTATCTTCTCTATTTCTAAATTTTATTTATATTTATTATGAAATAAAAAAAAAATGTTAAGATTAAATTATAAAACTCGAAATTATCTTAAAAACACTAATTAACTCATAATAATAATTACTACACAAAATTAGGCGTTAATAAAAATAAAATCGCACAAATTGGATATTATAGGCTAAAAATGCAAAAATACATATTTTTGTGATTTTATAAAATAAACTTAATTATTACTACTTATAAACTTTAATTTTATATAAATACAATATATTTTTATATTTTATTTATTTAAACAAAAATATGTACAGATAAATGCAAACAATTCAAGAAAAAATAACACAAAATTCACAAATATTGCAAACAACACAAAACTCTTTTATTTTGAAGTTTTGGGAGTAATTCTCATATAGGGCAAAAATCACGTGCTCACACTTCCGGGATCTCATCAACCTTGGAGTTGTATGTTTCCACCTTCTTGTCGTTGGCCTCAATATATTTCTCTCCTCACTACACTCGTTTTGTTAATGCTTCGAGCATCTTCATTACCTCTGAAGTTTCTCCGGCTCGACTTCACCCGATCTCACGGCAACTTGTTCATCTCTCTACGTATTTTCCCGGGATTATTCGAGGCGACCCTACTAAGGGCGTGGTTGTGGTTCTGCAACTGCGCTATGGCCGCTTGTTGAGCCTGCAACATCTTGAAAATCTATCGTAGACTCACCCGTCTGATTCACATTCAAGCACTCCTCGAGCCATTGATCGAGGTCCCCAGTGAACACTGTTCTCGGGATCGGTTGGAAAATTAATATTGATGGCCAGCTGCGAGTTAGTGTCGACTGGATTGGCGACTGGGATACCATTGGGATTGATAGAAGACATATCATTACTGGGCACCACATTATTATGTTCACCGTGATGGTCTAACTCTGCGTCAATGCTCAAGCGAGCAGGCTGAGAGTTTGTCATTCTTAGGCTATCCTGGAATTAAGATTTCAAAGAACAAGCGTAAAATAAGATGTGTTATGAAAATTCATATTGAAGTAACACTATTATCTTTAGCCCCACAGTGGGTGCCAAATTGTTTACACCAAAAATGGGTAATTAATAATTAAATTTGTACACGGTTTAAAGGATACATGATTTAATTTAATGCGAATAATTAAGAATAACAGATAAATGAACTAAAGACAATAAATGATCAAATCATTCGCAATGTAATGACCTAGCCTGATCTTAGATTGAACCGTAGGACTCACCCTCGATTAGACCCTCGGTATAGGCTCGGTCGCGACTAAAGAAAAGAACAAATGAGTAATGCCTTGAACAATAGCTAGAAGACAAAAATAAACTTTTATTGGCTTGAGTTACGTGTTACAATGCGTCATACTAAAGAAAAACTTCCCTTTTATATAGTAGGAGAATTTCAGTCTTGGTACAAATCTAAAAAAGGTAAAAATCCTCTTTTTCCGGAAATTATTGATCTATAATGATACTGAGCGAGATTAGGGCCGTAATATCCGATTGAGGGCGAATATTACGACCTCTATCCGTCATGTATAACCGCTCACCACCTATCGCGAGGTCCAGAAGCTAGACTTGGTCAGGTGTGCGTCACATTTCTGTTTCTGATCTCAAATATATCGTTCAGTTTTCCCGGGTCTCGCTATGAGGGTTTCCTGGTCTCGAACAACGGTCATTAACCATTCCAATTGACTAAAAATTTCGATTTGATAGGAGGAAGAAAAAAGCCGTTGCAATACATCGTGATATAGCAACGGTTATGCAAACCATTGCAAGAACTATTACAACAGATCTATTCGCACGCGACCTGGTGAAACGGTTCCCAAATCGCCCCAATAGCTCTATTGCAACGATTTTTGCGGCTATCGCAACGGATTTACATCCGTTGCTATAGGCTCAATTTCTTGTAGTGGATCTCATCGGAAAACCAGGGAAAACTTTGCCCCCAATTTTACTCATAAACAGTTATAATTGAGGGAATTGTTTAAGTTATTTTGTTAAATAGTAGTAGTATTTCTAATAGGAATGTTGAGGTATTAGCTTTGGTAACTTTGAAAAATTAAACATCAAACAAAAGCGGGTTTATATATTAGTTACATAAACTACGTTTAATCTAGAAAAAAAAACTATTATTAAATTTTCCCTTTACAAAATGTTAATACCAATTTTCTTGATAGAATTGGAGAATAACTTTTAATTGCAACGTGAAACAAAATTAATGTCCAAAAATTTCTATTTTCTAATAAGAATAAAAATATTTAGTCACAGGTGATGTTTACATTTTGTCTTTGGGGTGGGGGAGGGGGTAACTAAGGATTTTATTAATCATCAAATAGTGTGTTGAGTTGATATGTTTTTTTTTTCTTTTTTATTTTATGTTAGGAATTTGTAGGAATATCTTTGTACTTGAAAGAAAATTTCTTACCATTTTAAGAGGATACTTTCCTTTCTATTTATATTCAGGAACTTTTTAGGAATGGAAAACAGCTTAATTCATTTTTAAAAAGGTATTTTCCAGTTAAACCCTTTATTTATTAACGTGTTTCCTCCTTTCCAATTTTTATTTCATCCGGAACCGACCGGCCGGGGAGTTAAATGCTATTCTGATATTCTCCTATTTATGCTACTCGAAAACCATAATTAAGCTCTACAAATCAAGAATTCCATTCATACCGCTCTGCTTAATTTGTCAAAACATGGCGCATGAAAACCCATCATCACCGCCTATTTCCACCACATTGTCCTTGTTTCCACTCTCTTCGGAGAAGCTATTTTCTTCGGAATTCCAGCCTCGCCGTAATCCCCAAATTTCTGATCATTCAGAACCTTCCACCATTCTATGCCTATCATCACAACCTAATTCATCACAACACTTCATTGATTTGACAGAAGTAGAAGAAGAACCTGTTGTGATTTTAAACCAAGAATCGGTTTCAAGAAAGCGAAAATCGCCGGCTACTAGCACTAATTATGTTTCTAATAAGTTCTCTGTTAAAGCTGGTAAACAAAAGAAGAAAGAGCCGGAAGTACTGACTCGGAATTTGATTTCCAACATTGAACGAAGTAGATTTTCTGAAGAGAAGAAATTGGCGGAATGGGTATTTGCTACTTCATCATCACCACCGCCTTCTACTGCTTTGAGTCTGTCTTTGCCTGAATATTCACAAGTCAACAATCAAGAAGAAGCTGGGGTTTCACACAGGATTTCTTATCCAAAGGACTGGCTAAGTCTATGAGAAGTCAAAGAATCAAGAAGCAGAGAGGAGTTCCATGATAGAGACTTTCAATGGAATGGCTGAGTAAATGAGAATCTAACTTCTTTTTGGTTAAGGAATTAACAATTTTATTTTGCAGTAGAAAGAATGACAATAGAGGGTATTATTCTCAACCTTCTATTGTCATGCTTTCTACTATAGATTGTATGTTTAACACTTTTCGACAATTAATTCTTTGTTGAAGTCCTGAGTTTGGAACATGGACAGTCACTTTGGCAGATTTTTTAGTTTCTTGAAGTATATTGCCTGTTCCTTTGCTAGAATTTCAGTAAGACAAGAGTACTACATTAAGCTTTCACATTATCCAATTATTGTCCAGAAAAACATCCCTAAAGTTTGGGTTGGAACGTTGAGAATCGATATGAATCTTGACTGGTCTATTACTTTATGAAATAAGAAGAATGAAAAATGAATTAAATTAAGAACTAAAGTTATCAACCTGCGCCTGTCTGCCAATAATTGTTTCTGAAGTGCTCAATCCAATGAATTGAGGGCTAAAAATGTAAATTACAAATTATGGGAACCCACAGGCTCTATTTCAAGAACTAAAAGAACAATTTGTCGTGATCGAATCTTTCGATCCCCCGAAAAAGATATGAGGTGCTCGGAAAAGGTCGAAGTAGTTAAATAGGAGGATCATTGTGACTATGGCCCTTGGTAAGTTTACCAAAGACGAAAATAATTGGTAAAGCAAGGGGCCAGTGAGATCGACCCCGATCAGTGCAGTTAGAAGTTAGAGTTAATAATTTCTTCAACAATTCTAAAAAGAGGATTTGGGTTCCAAATTTCAGCTTATTTATTGCAGTCTCTTGTTGTGTTATCCATTTGTGAGTACAACTGAATAGTTCAACACGTAACTAATTGGTTCAAACTAGGGCTTGCAAATGTGGCCCAAGGCCATTTACCCGTCCAACGGGTGATCTGCAAACATACCTTATATTTATGCTACCTTTTAACCTATACCTTGCTTTTGAAAACTATTAATTTTGTAGCGAACTAACAAAAAATCCGTAGTAATATGACTAATATACCCTTTCAAAACATATAAAAGATGCATCACGCATAAATCAATTTACGGTTTTCCTCCATCACTCTGTCTCTCCTCAGATCGCCTCTCGCAAACAAGATTTGAACCGGATTCAAATTCCAAATTCAAAATTACAGAATACATTGTAAGTATTCAAATTCATCTCCGGAATTCAAAATAGTTTTTGAAACTGATTGATTTCATGATATATATTTTCTGATTGATTGATTGAAGTTGTTTGATTGATGAAGCATGAACTCTTCACTGATATGCTGAATTTGCATTGGAAATCTGTTTCACATTGAATTCTAACATTCTAATCCGACAAATTCAAATATGCTGAAGTTTTCCACTGCATAATATGCGAAATTTTGGGTTATTTACTAAACTAGCTGAGTTTTACATATGCTGAAGTATTTGTCTTGTAGTGTAATCAAGTTGAAGTTATTTAGCTCATATGAAAAAACTTCAGGAAAAGGAGCTGAAACATAATTGCACTGGTAAAAATAAAACATAAATTAAAATTTAATATTGCAAAAAACCTTCAGCATTGGATGCTGAAGTTTTTTAGTTATTCTTTAAAAACTTCAGCACAACGAGCTGAAGTTTTCCTCCTACATTGGGTAAAAATAAAACATAAATTAAAATTTAATATTGAACAAACAGTTCAGTATGTGATGCTTAAGTTTTTCAATTCATCTTTAAAAACTACAGCAAAACGAGCTGTAGTTTTTCTCCTACGCTGGGTAAAAAATAAAATATAAGTTAAAATTTATTGCACAAAAACTTCAGCTTAAAAGTGCTGAAGTTTTTTAGCCAATCTTTAAAAACTTCAGCTAAACGAGCTGAAGTTTTTTAGCTCATTCTTGAAAACTTCAGCAAAACGAGCTCAAGTTTTCTTCCTGCACTATGTATTTTATTATGATTTTTTAAAAAAAAAACTTCATACCAAAAAATGCTTAAGTTTTCAAGAATATGTAAAATGTTTTTCATATAATCTTTAGTATACTGAAGTTTTTCAGTTCATTAGCTAAAACATGCATAATATTTTGTCCTGCAATATGTAATCTTCAGGATAACTTTTTGTTAATTTCTTTGTTATTTTCTATATTTAAAAAGGATTAATATTAAAAAAAAATACACAAAAACATTAACACAAAAATATCATTTTTCATTTTATAAAATAAAATAGAAATTAAAATTACATATTGCACAAAAACTTCAGCATAAAATGCTGAAGTTTTTTAATTCATTCTTGAAAACTTCAGCAAAGCGAGCTGAAGTTTTCCTCCTGCACTATGTATTTTATTATATTTTTTTTTAAAAACGTCATACCAAAAAATGCTTATGTTTTCAAGAATATGTAAAATATTTTTCATGTAATCTTAGTATACTGAAGTTTTTCAGTTCATCAGCTAAAACATGATTAATATTTTATCCTGCAATATGTAATCTTCGGATAAGTTTTTGTTAATTTCTTTGTTATTTTCTATATTTAAAAAGGATTAATATTAAAAAATACAAAAATATCATTTTTATTATACAAAATAAAATAGAAATTAAAATTACATATTGCACAAAAACTTCAGCATAAAATGCTGAAATTTTTTAGTTCATTCTTGAAAACTTCACCAAAGGGAGCTGAAGTTTTTCTCCTGCACTATGTATTTTATTATGATTTTTTAAAATATTTCAAACCAAAAGATGGTAATTTTTGGATGAGTTTTTGTTAATTTCTCTGTTATTTTCTAAGTTTAAAAAGGATAATATTTAAAAAAATGCACAAAAATAATTAATACAAGACATCATTTTTCATTAAATAAAATAAAACATAAATTAAAATTTTAAAAGTTGTCTAATGAAAAACGTTCATGAATGTGGTCGGAATATAATTATTATACTAATACATACCCCAACACAATATAATTATTACTTTAATTGTGTTTACGTTTACTACTATATACTGTGCAATTAATGCTGAAACATGCTGGAGTTTATTTAATTCCTTTGCTAAAATTTTAGCACAATGCGGTGAAGTTATTTAGTTCATTTCTAAAACTTCAATACTGAATAAGCTGAAGCTTTTGTCCCTACATTCATTAGTTCTGTCATACAACTTTTTCAAAAAACTTCAGTCGAATATGCTGAAATTATTTATTTTATTTCTAAAAACTTCACCAATTAATAAGTTGAAGTTTTCTGTCCAGGATTCATGAATTTTATCATACATGTTTTTTCAGAAAACTTCAGCAGATGATACTGAAGTGATTTAGTTCATTTGTAAAAACTATCCGACAAACAACCTAAAAGTTTTCCTCCCGCACTATGTAATTTCCTCCTGCATGCTGAAGTTAAATTTTGTTTATGCTCAAGTATTGTGCTGCATTAATCACCTTCTTCATGAGCTTTTTTCGAAAACTTCACTATAAAAAAGCTAAAAATGTTCTAGTACATTTGCTCAACTTCAGCTTCAATGTGATTACATTTTTTATGAACTTCATAATTAAATCCTTCTGTTCACTTTTCTAATACTTTCCACTAAACATGCTTCCGCAGGATGCGTTCGATTTACGTTGTTATTACTTTCAATGGGAGGTGGACTCTTGATTTCAAATACTTGGATCATGATACAAAACTTGTCTACTTAATAAGCAAATATCATTTAATATTTTTCTGAAAAAAATTATTGAAGTTACAAATATTGATTCAAGCAGATATTCACTAAAAGTATGGTTTGATATCATACTAAATACAAGAAAAGGAATGCTTGTAACTTCAGTTGGAGAACTCAGTACCTATATACATTTGCTTACAACTAATTCAACTTACAAGAATTGCCATTTCGTCGTCGAAAAAATACAACATTTAGAATCTGCAGCATTCAAACAATCTCTTGCATATCAGATGCTTTTGCTGATTATCAACATGAAATAGGACAACCAATAATGGAAGTAGACAACAAGCAACAACCTTCTAACATTACATCTACCTAGAATATATAATGCTGCAACAATTATCCACTCCTTCAATAATTACACATACTACACAGGTTATGTATGTGTGTCTTATCCTAGCCTCGTCACTACTTCACTGATGTTAGGCTCGATATTTACCAGTATATAGGGTCGATTGTACTGATACTACACTCTGCATTTTCTGTGTAGATTTAGGTACCGGTCCGAGCTTTTCTCGAGTTTAGCTGCATGCTTCATCTGATTGGAGACCCAAGGTAGAGCTGTTGGTGTCTGCAGACCCTGGCATCCCCTTCCATACATCCGCTTTACTGTTTCTTTTGTATAAAAAATAGTTTTATTTCCTTCAGACATTTGTTGTAGCTGTATTTTAGAAGTTCGTGGATTATGACTCCAAATTTTTTGTAGCTTTATAAACTAAGATTGTTATGGATTTTTGCACACTTTTTAACTTGTTATCGTTTAATTGTTATTAATCATTTTAATAATTACGAATTGGTTTAATGATCTCTAACATTGTCTTGCCTAGCAAGGGAAATGTTAGGCGCCATTACAGTCTCATCGGTGGGAATTCCGGATCGTAACACCATGCTGTGCGGTTTGTGATATTTGCATGTGAGTTGTCCGTATGGTTGTGAATTATGTTATGGCACACGGTCTTGACCGTTCGAGGGTGATTGATAATATGTACACAATGTGTCTTGTGTATAAGATTCGTGATTTTTGACTTGAGATTTGTAGGTATAAGGTGTTGTGCCTCAGGGTAACTCTTGTTGTAAGTCCTGTATCGAAAACAATTGTTGATTTGAACTATCATTGCTTTTATTAATTTCTTTCACTTGGGTTTTATATGTGCTTTGATTATTTGTTGTTTTATCTCATGATATCTATTTGTTCCAATTATTTAGTACCCTTTTTATTGGACGCTTTATATTGATGTTTTACATATATTATTTAATTAGTAAGTATCTTGACTTGAATGTCGTCACTATTCCGCTCATCACTACTCTGCCGAGGTGACTCTTGATATTTACTGGATATCGATAATGGTATACTTATGCTATAGTTCTGCATATTTTTTTGTGCAGATCGAGGTGTTGAAGGTTGTGGGCCTATGTAATGTTATATATTCTTGATCGCTACAATATTACTGTAAATTATCTATCCATACAATATTGCATTTTGAGTTATTTTTTTTATGTATTTAGTAGAGTTGGTGATTTTGTACTACCTAATTTTGGGAGGATTATTGTGATCATTGTCGCGTAGACCTGTTTCACCTTTCTTTCGGTATTTATATAGAACTTTGCTTTAAAAATATTATGTTAATTGATTTACTTGTTGAAATGATCGAGTCACCTAATTTTGGAGGCTAGATTCCATCACGATCCTTAATATGGAATTTTTGGTCTTAGACATTTATAGTCGTTCAATTTCATTTGAAATACAAAATATACGAGTATCCAGTACCATCTTATTTTTCCTAGTATTTTGTGCTTTTGTCATCAAATTGAGAATATTTTTTAATATATAGTACGTGATACGATATGGTAAGTTATTATAAATATATAGTGCTGACCGTTGCATGATTAAATTTATTCTAATCAGAAAGAAAACATTGAGATTTATTTAGCAATTACTCTATTTAATTTTTTTTCTCGAATTGCTTTAATGAACATTTACAAATTTGTGATACTTTAACACTGTTGCATACTATGATGGGTATTCATTAGCAATATAATTAAATAAAATTCTATTTTCAAATAAGTAAGTAACATTATATTTAAGAAAATTACTTAAATGGCACCCGATTGAATTACCTTGATAGAAAGGATGCCGTGCCACAATTACCTTGTATTTCATAATATAGTTCATAAAAAGTTTTGTTTTTATTACACAACTAAAAATTTGATGC
This sequence comes from Nicotiana noctiflora, assembly GCA_032618575.1. Classification (NCBI taxonomy): domain Eukaryota; kingdom Viridiplantae; phylum Streptophyta; class Magnoliopsida; order Solanales; family Solanaceae; genus Nicotiana; species Nicotiana noctiflora. The sequence goes on from JASVEL010011058.1 coordinate 47,105, forward strand.
TAAACTGATATGCAGATTTCATAAATTTTCTACCATAAAAGGTAAATATGTAAGAAATTGTATAGCTTAAATTGGGATAAAACTAAATTATTACCTCAATAAAAGTGTGAACACCCAATTTTCCAATTATACACTTATTTATATGTTATTACCATGTCTGGATATGGTAGATGGATTTTCTATGTCCTAAAACTAGGTCATTGAAAGATATATAGCTACCCTCCCAAGCCTCCATATATACTTTATTTTATACCTTTAAACTTCCTCAGTGTATTTTAGGTTTTCCCTGAAGAATGGCTAATGAGCATAGAAGATCAGTTGTTCTTCAAGAAAGGATAGAATCTTTGTTTAAGAAAGCAGAAGAGCTATCTATTCTATGTGATGTAGAAATTGGTATTATTATTTTCAGCCCTGATAAAAAAAATGCTGTATATGAGTGGCCATCAAGAGATAAATTTAAACAAATCTTTATGAGATATCTTGATAAACCACTGGTAGAGAGGCTTAAGAAGTTGACAACAAATGAAATGTTCCTCACGAAAGAGATGGATGCTAAGATGAAGAAAATTGAGCAGCAGAAGACTGAAGAAAAGGAAATGGAACAGCTATTTAACCAGTTATATCTTGGGGAAAAGACTGTCTTTGATCTGGATAAAAGACAACTTATAGGTGTTCGCAACTTGGCTATAAAGGCGGAAGAGAAGGCCGTTAAAAGGAGAATACAACTCAAGTTACAAGATCAACGTCTTTCCTTACCGATTGATCGCATACCACTTCAAGTGGCTCCATTTAACGTACAGGATCAACGTCTTCAGTTACCTGTTGATGATCCTTTGGCACTTCGATTGGCTCCACTTAGCGTACAAGACCAACGTGTTCAGTTACCTATTGATGATCCTTTAGCTCTTCGATTGGCTCCTCCCAAAAATTAATGAATATGGTTAATCACAGCCAAAGATTAGCGCAACAACAGTCAAAAGTTTAATTTATTTGTGCAACTTAGTTATCGAAGCTTCATATTCTTTGCCTCTAGGAAAGCTTCATATTTGATGTGTTCCATTTCTCTTTAATGTATCTTTGCTTCTTTTGGTTTCTTGTTTATTTTGTTTTCTATTTATTTTGCATGAATACCTAAATGAAGAGTAGTGTTATATGCATTTCCAGATGCAAAAATTGTATGAATACCTAGTTGTGGATTTTCAGATGCAAATCGGCCAGAGTATTTTCTTCAAAAAAGAGATCGAGTGGAAGATGGAGTGCTATAGCATATATAAGACATTGGCATTTACTGTACCTAAAATGCATAATAATCATCCTACATAACATTGAAATGTATCTTAAAACTACAACATTATTTTGTGATAATCTCAGTGCACTTTAATTGACTACTAATCCAGTTATACATACTAGAACTTTAATTGAGCTCGATTATTATTTTTTATTAAAAAAAAAAAGAGGTTGCTCGAGGTCATTTGTTTTACTTATTTGGTCAACTCAACATTAATGAACTAGCTTATCTATATATACATATAAAAGAGGGGATGGAAGAAATGTCTTGGCACTTCTCCCAGACTAGGAGAAGTGACAAGACCTTCTCAACGAGGAGGGGGACCAAAACATAGAACTAGGGGAGTTGGGGTATTCAGAGCGTCATAGAGATCTAGGGTACCGCAGGTGCATTAGGCTGGAAGAGGTCGTGGGGGCTTTGCGTAGGATGAGTAGAGGTCGAGCGACCGGGCCGGACGAAATCCCGGTGGAGTTCTGGAAATGCATGGGTAAGCCAGGAGTGGAGTGGCTCACCAGGTTGTTCAATGCGATCTTCAGGACCAAAAGGATGCCGGAGGAGTGGAGGTGGAGTACAGTAGTGCTCTTGTATAAGAACAAAGGGAATATCCAGTGTTGCAACAACTATAGGGGCATCAAATTAATAAGCCACACCATGAAGGTCTGGGAACGGGTGATCGAGGCCAGGGTGAGGGAGTCGACATCTATTTCAGTGAACCAGTTCGGTTTCATGCCGGGTCGGTCCACTACAGAAGCTATCCACCTTGTCAGGAGATTGGTGGAACAGTTTAGGGATATGAAGAAGGACCTGCACATTGTGTTTATCGACTTGGAGAAGGCATATGACAAGGTCCCTAAGGAGATGCTATGGAGGTGCCTGGAGGCTAAGAGCATGCCGGAAGCTTACATCAGGGTAATCAAGGACATGTACGATGGAACTAAGTCTAGGGTCAGGACAGTGGGTGGTGACTCAGACCATTTTCCGGTGGTTATGGGGCTCCATCAAGGATCTGCGCTTAGCCCTCTTTTGTTCGCATTGGTGATGGATGCTTTGACGCGGCATATTCAAGGGGATGTGCCTTGGTGTATGCTATTT